>CM077297.1:5698853-5888853 GCA_039654925.1 Anguilla pacifica | reverse complement strand
CCATGCATGTCCTTTCAGCTTTTCAAGGATTAGGACATTAACTTCATCTTGGCCTGTCAGTGTTATTTCAGAGAGCAATGTGGTGATTTGTATGGGTGGTCATTTCAGGAAGTGCCACTCACGCATATGCTCTGTGCCCTCTTCCCAACTCCCCCCCCCCCCCCCCCCCAGTATGGCTTTGTGGGTCACTGGATGAGCTCGGGCAGGGAGACGGTGGGGGCTCTGGATTTCGGTGGGGCCTCCACCCAGATCACCTTCTTGACCCGGGACCTGGTGGAGGATGAGAAGGACAGCATGACCCTGCGTCTGTACGGGAAGGACTACGCCCTGTACACCCACAGCTTCCTGTGCTACGGCCAGGACCAGATGCTGCGCAGGCTGCTGGCTCGCCTGCTGCAGGTACGGGACATCCCGCAGTGGATCGCTGACGCTCTCCAGAATTCGGGTCATTTCTATTTCAACTCAGTGTTCTTGGGGACTTTTTTTGATTTCGTTGAATTTGATAAATTTCCTCAATTGGCTGAATTGAAATGGAATTCACCCCAACTGTGCTGGCCGTCTGCTGTGCTCACCCACCCCCCCACCCCCCCACCCCCCCCCGACCCTGTCCCTGCCCCCTGTCTCTCCCGCTCTCAGTCCCAGGGCTACCCGAAAACCGTCATCCACCCCTGCTTCCCTGTTGGCCACAGCGTCCCCACGGAGATGGGGAAGGTGTTCGATTCGCCGTGCACTGCGGACATTAAGCCGACCCCGTACGACCCCCGGGCCCCGGTGACCGTGCTCGGCACGGGTCACTACCACCAGTGCCTGGGGAACGTGAGCGAGCTCTTCAGCTTCGGCAGCTGCTCCTACTCTCAGTGCTCCTTCGACCAGGTCTTCCAGCCCAACGTCAGCGGCGACTTCATGGTGGGTGAGGGAGGGAGGGAGGGAGGGAGGGAGGGCGTGGGCCTCGCAGCTGCAGGGGTTTCACGTCTCAATAAAGCTAACAGTTTTAAATCTACTAAAGCCCCTTTTCCACCGCATGGTACCGGCTCGACTCTACTCGCTTTTGGTACCAGGTAGGCTACTTCGTTTTCCACTGCAGATAGCACCCCCTCAATGTAGCTGGTCGTCATTAGCGACGGTGCATGAAACGCGCTGCTCTGACCAATCAGTGGTCTGCAGCGTTTTCACATCTCCTTTTGGTATCGCCTCAGCTCGCTTGGAACCTCGACGGAGGTCATACTAAAAAAGTACCAGGTACCAGGTGCTATCCACAACTTTTGCCCGATGGAAAACCACAGAAGTCGAGTAGAGTCGAGTCGAGTTGAGCCGGTACCATGCGGTGAAAAAGCGACTTGCGGTAATCCAAGACGATTTAAACAGAATCCAGAAGTGGGCGGAAACCTAGAAAATGAAACTCGCTGTAGCTAAATTTATACTTGTGGGAAATAAAACTGTAAGGCAGAATTAATTTATGGGAGGAAGTATTTTTTCACGCTGAGAGTAGTCTGTGTGAAATTGCGTGGAATAGTGTGGCAGGTCATGTAGTAGAGAAACTCTTGGGGGTTTCTAGGCTTGATATGGTGGTAAATACTATATAGTTTGTAGGTAAACAGTGAGCACTGGGTACCCTTTAGTGGTAGAAAAATGGCAAGCATTGTTGGGCTGAGTGGCCTGTTCTCGTCGTTACGTTGCATTGTTATGTTAAGATGCAGTTACAATATCTCTATCCTTCTCTCCCTCCCCATTCTCTCTGTCTCCCCCTACCTTCCTCTCTTCTTCTCTCCTTCCCTCCCTCTCTCTCAGGCATTTGCAGCGTTCTTCTACGTTCACTCTTTCCTGAAGCTCACGACAGGCATCTATGTCAGCACCCCTGCTCAGCTGGAGGAAGCAGCCCGTGCTGTCTGTAACCTGACCTTCCAGGAGGTATCCCTGCCCTGTGTGTGTGTGTGTGTGTGCGTAGGTGTGTGTGCATGTTTGTGTGTGTGTGTCTGTGTATGTGTGTATGTGTGTGTGCATGTGTGTGTGTGTGTGTGTGTGTGTACGTGTGTGAGTGTATGTGTGTGTGCATGTGTGTTTGTGTGTGTGTGTGTGTGTATGTGTGAGTGAGAAATGTCATGTACAGCGTGCTAATCTGTTACAGCATCACACATTACATCCGTGTGTGGCCACATCATATCTGTTTCTCTCTCCTCCCTCCCCCTCTCTTCCTCTCCATTTCCCCTCTGTCTCCGTCTGCCTTTCTACCCCTCTCCTTCCCTCCTTCTTGGTCCCTTTCTCTCCCCGTCTTTCTCCGCTCGCCGTCCCCCCCCGGCTCTCTCTCTCTCTGCGTGTCAGATGTTGGTGTTAGCGCCCGGGCAGGAGAAGCGTCTGCAGCAGTACTGTCCCGCCGCCGTCTTCATCCAGGTGCTTTTGCTGCGAGGGTACAAGTTTGACGAGCTCTCGCTGCCCAAGGTCTCCTTCCAGAGCAAGGTAAGCCTCCTGGCTACAGCATCACCTGGAGAGGACGGATTCACTTGGGCAGGATGACTGCGTCTCAGCACTCATCAGCGCCCCCTGCTGGTCAGCGGCGCACTCACACTCTGCTTTCTAAAAAAAAAAAAGCACTTCAGTGACATTCCAAGCCATTGGCTGGTCAGGGCTGCCCAACCCAGGTCCTGGAGGTCTGCCGTCCTGTAGCTTTTAATTTCACACCTAATTATGGCAGCTCAATGAGATCTCTAGCTGTTGAACAAAGTGTGCTTTGTTATGGTTGGAATGATATCCAGGGACAAGGGTTGGGCAGCCCTGGTCCAAGTGATGCCGGTTAACGTGTGTCTTTCTTGAGCACGGCACCTTCTGTGCAGCTGTGTGACTGTGTGGCGTTGCCGTGTCTGACTCCGACAGGCAGGGGGCGCCTCTGTGGGCTGGGCCCTGGGGTACATGCTGAGCCTGAGCAACCTGTTGCCAGCGGAGAGCATGGGGATGAGGAAGGCCCTGCACCCTAGTGCCTGGGGCGTCCTGCTGTTCCTCTGCGCCCTCCTCCTCCTCGGTGCTCTGGGATACCTCGTCCTGCACACCTCTCGCGGGAAAAACCAGGATGGAAGTTGCGACTAACCACCACAAGAGGGCGATGTCGGGGAGACCCAAGATCCCCACGTGCTCTGCATTGCTGTGAATAGTGCCAGCATTGAAGTCTCTGGCAAATCCAACTTTCATAATTCACAACATAATCTTCAGAAAAAAATTAATTGCACTTAATTTTTCTATTTTCATAATTCACAGAACCAGATGCCACAAGTGAGCTAATTGTGGTGTTTCAATTGACAAATTGAAAAAAAATGTGAGAACTGTGTCAAACAAAAATTTTCTGAAGGTTATTTCAGAGTATGTCCATTTTTTTAGTTATTGATTTGTTTTTATGACAAGCGCTCAGAAGAAGCTATGTGTATAAAATGTTTCATTGGCTTCGAGAGCCATTTTGATCCTGTCTTTGGAGAATTTCTTTAATGGCATTGAAACCAACAGTGTATCCAGGCCACTGATGTCCTAGGATCTAAAGGACTAACTTCCTCCAAGAACAAGGATGGACATGTGTACTACCACAGATTAAGAAAAGGGAAAAAAAAGCCAGGCCATTACAAGCCATTATGAGGCTTGTTTCCAGATTTCACACACCTTCAACCAGTTCTGACAACTATCACAGTTTCCATGTGTGTTACTGTCTAGGATTTAAAAAGACAAATATAGAGTCCTTCAAAGAAGCATCGAGGTTCTTGTCCTTTAGCAAACACTCACCTAAGGCAATTCAAAGTACATTAAAAAAACATGCGATAAAATGGACCACATGTATGGTGGTCTTCTGTACCAATGAAGGTGGGTTGGCGAAGGGATTTAACACCTTGTAATTAACAAACACGTGTTTAATAAAATCTTTCTTTTTAGATTTGTTTGGAATGTGCTAGGTTGTCTTGCAAGAGACAAAACAAGATTACCACTAAATTTCAACTTAATCTAAACTTTTCTAAACACATAAAACTGGTCAGTGTAAACCTTTTTTATGCTCCATAAAATAAAAGTTAATATATTTTACTATTATTGCGCACATCTGTGTTTTGTAAAATGACTAATCAACAGTGAGTATTAGTTTGTTTTCATGTATTATTTAAATGATTAAATAATAAATTATTATTATTATGTTTCAATACTAATAATAATAATAATAATACTAATAACAATGACAATTATTATTATTATTATTATTATTATTATTATTATTATTATTATTATTATTATTATTATGTCAGGTTAACTTGGGGGATGGTTAAACTCCAACTGCACAGTATCACCATCATTGAACTGCCTGGGACTGGTTTTCTGCTTGGTCAGGAAGGAGTAGCCTACTGGCTCATCAATATCACCATCAGTAGAAGCCTTACAGGGACCTCATTCATCCAGGTACGACACGTGAATTATGTCGCATAAATGGCGTACCTGTATTTCATCACAATAACCTACCTATATTTGCTTATACAAAAACTACGAGATCCACAATACATTGCGCTGTACTTCCGTTTGTGGGAGTTTTTTCCTTTCCCCTTAAAAAAAAGCTATAATAAAGGCCTCCAACCCACCAACAAATAGCAGGTTACTTCGCGGACGTCTGCCAATCAGAGACTAATGCGCATATCTGCTGTTGAGGAATGGGCGAAATTTCTCGCTCTGCTTTGGACTGTAGTCATGGCTGCCGAACGCCTGGCAGATATTCCTCAGGTGGACATCAGTTCGGACGGCGTTTTTAAATACGTCCTCATTCGAGTACACAGCACCGAAGACGGGGAGGACTCGAATATAGAAATAGTTCGAGGTTATGCATGGGCAAATTATCACGGTATGAGATGGGGGCAGTGCATTACCATAACCTTGACAACACTTAGGAAATTTGACTGCAGTTGGCAAGCAGTCTAAAATCAGCTATCTCGGCACGGCGAGCGATATCAGAGCGATTGTAGCCTACATATTCTGGCTGTATAAAGACCGCGACAGCAAATACACAGTGAAAGTAGTAAGGTATTCTTATTGAAGTGCTTAACATACCGAGAAAAATACACGAATGTAACCCACGAAAGTGGAGAGTCATAACCAAAATTACGTACCTGATTAACTGGTCTTTGTCAGCCCGCACGCTCCTGGAATATTGATTCTCACAGCGCTTGCACGTCCTTTTCAGCTGATATCTACGAACGGGTAGCTGCTGAACTCCAGAAGGGAGGCGAACTTGACTGTCAGTGTTTGGGAGAATTAACCATGACAGTCATGCGAAGAAGATTCATGTCTATGGCTACTCCGTGGTGAGTATGTTGCCCCGCCTTTAGGGTGTGATTTATTTACGAAGCTTTGAAAGGGCACAAAATTTAACCCTGGCTTTGTGCATAAAAATGATTGAATCTTGAATCTGGTGTGGCGTAAGGAAGTGCGGTCCACCAGGGGGCAGCACTGGCCCTACACACAGGTATGTCCACAGTTGTGATGCATGGCAATAATCACCATGACTGGCCAATTACCTAATCATTGGGCTTAATAAAAGGCCTTAAGTGAGGCATAGTTGACGGACAGGTTTCTGGACTGTTTTTTTTAATGGGTGGTGCTGTAGTATTCCACCTGTGAATATGAAAACAATGATTGTAACTGCATTCAAAGGAAACAAAGTGATAATGATACCACTTTGTTTCCTTTGAATGCAGGTATAATCATTATAAGTCCTGGTTGTCGAGCTAGTTATTTTTTCCAACTGTAGCGTGTCATTCAACAATTAGATACAATCCAATCAGTGTGGGTTTTTCCCTCCCGCCTAAACGTTCATCATTGAATATGAACAAGTTGGGGAGTTTTCATGTCTTTGACAGAGTTTGGCATTCACTGGGCGTTCATTAAAAGTACTGCGTAGAGAACAAGGGACAAAAACGATGCATGCCGAAGTTAGTCATTGGAAGATTTAAGGACAAACCGCGGTGCGCTTTGATTGAACTTGCCCCTTCTTGCTTCTCCCTTGCAGGGATTTGGCCGGGCCGATCACTGTGTCGCCACGGAGAAGCTGAAGGCCCGGTATCCCGAATACGAGGTGACCTGGGCTGACGAGGGCTACTGATAATGCCCTGGAGGCAGTCGCTCAGAAAGGGGTCGGGGCAGAGCTGGCCTGTCCGCACCCGGCTGGATTGGCTGAGTAGATTTGCCGTGAAAGAAGAACACTGGGTTTGTGACGGTGGAACCTGCAGTTTTAAGTTCGTAGTGGACATTAAATAGCCAGTACTATATTGATCTTGAAACATACCGGCAGACCACTGATATGTTTTTGAACTGGAATCTTTCCCGTGCTGTGGAAATAAGGACAGTCATTGAAGTTGGAATTGAGCTCTGCGTGACTTTAACTTCTGCTGTTACATTCAGCGCTGTTGGTTTGTTGCGAGGAGGGAAAATTGTATTTATGTTTATAGTTGTGTTAATGTAGGCCTGTCTAATATTTCGATCATGGCTATAGATTATTTTTTAGCTAAGTGCTTTTTTTAGATGCATGAACAGCTACAAAATAAAATTGAAAAAAAATAGAAAAATAAGTGTGACCCTAAATCACTGGATAAACTACAAGCTTACAGATGCATCATACATTTCCGTTTTGATAAGCTGTATGGATGCAGAACTATTTAAACTAGGGAAATAAAACTATTAAAATAAATCCGTGTTCCATGGTGATTCACAAATCTTAGGGTTTCGTTCGTTCTGTGTTTTCTTTTCAGTGCACAAACACATGGAAAGTTCAACAAGTAATAACGAATAAAAGCATGCTATCATTTAACTGTTTTACAACAGTGAAACTATAAACAATCATTCATAACTACTGAAGAGGACTTTCATGCACGTCTCATAAAAAGTGTTTTGCAGAAATGGAAATGTAATTAAAAAGGTGGATATTTATCGTACGTAACTGATTTAACGTAGCCCCCATAAGAAGTTAACTCCCAGTGAAATAATGTCAGTAAATATTGTCCATAATCCTTATCTCCCGTCTGAATATGCTTACAATCAGCATGACAGGAAGTGCAAAAGTACAGCGATTAAAAAAGAAAAACACTTTATCATATCACGTATCATTTTGGCAGTGTAGTATAATGGGTAAGGAGTTGGTCTTGTAACCTAAAGGTTGCGGGTTCGATTCCCCGGTAGGACACTGCCATTGTACCCTTGAGCGAGGTACTTAACCTGCATTGCTCCAGTACACATCCAGCTGTGTAACTGGATACAGTGTAAGTCGCTCTGGATAAGAGCGTCTGCTAAATGCCTGTAATGTGATGTACTTTCAGTGGCTTCATCCGCTGTGAAATTCAAGTTGTGTTGTGAAGAACCTGATTCATCTCTTGCTTTGTTTATTGTTTGTTTCGCATCTTGGTTTAAATTGAACTGCAGGCTGTCCCGGAGCAGTAAAAGCACCGTTTTCCTCGCCGTTGGCTGATGGACGGAACGGGGGGGTCCTGTGGCTGTCGTGTGATTAGGTGTTAGGTGCGTGCGTGTGTTCCCCCGAACCTGCGTGTTCACTGCTGTCATGTCCTTGGTTCATACATTCAGGAGGTTTATCTTTTTATTACTTCCTGAGAATAATATATTTTAAACTCTGATCTACGCTAGTGAGGGTTTCAATAAACGGAGCTGCTGTCATAAGCATCTCTTACACACACACACACACACACACACACACACGCGTTTATGTGTTAGCAGTATCTGTTAACCCTGCGAAGCCCAGGAGGGCAGATGGATGCATTCAGCACTGACCCCTATCTGTGTGCGATGCCACAATGTTAGGTGTGGCACCACCGGTCCTGGGTCAGATAAATATTTGCAATACTGTTACATGCCAGTAAATTCCTGCCGATTGCTAGAACTTTTAAAAGTAGGGAAACCTTCACTTTCTCTGATATTCAGGATTAAATCTTTTTTTTTTCTCCATACAACTCTTTTTCTATGACACTCTTTCGTATGCTTCTCCACTAGTAACATGCTTCACAGAAAATCCTGAGGAATCTGCTTGGGTGTTTTCAAATTTAATTGGCATCTAAAGAGTTCAGGTATTTCAAATGCATGTTTGGATCACCATGCCACACTAAGAACTATTGGTTTACCTGGCTGCGCCTCCCAACTACCCCTCTCCTTTTTGGGCTGCAGTTCAGCTGGCAGTGGTATAGCGACGCCGCCCGGCTGAACCTCCTGACTCCTTCCCAGGTGGCTGGGAATGGATGCCAGCGAGGAGGCCGACGACGCAGGTGTGACCAGAACTGCAATTGCAGACAGGAGGCAATGCTACCGCCTGTTATGTATGGGAAACTGCACGAGCATTATTCAATGGATTTAAAGTCCAGATGTTATCTCTGAGGGGCGGGGCGGGGGGTGGGGGTGGTGAAGGGAGGTCTGGAGCGGGAGGAAATGAGCGATATCAGAACAGAGCTTGGTGGTGCGCGGATATTCCTCGCGGCTCCTGGAGGGGAAACATGGCCTTGTGCAGCAGAACCTGGGCCCTGCTGCTGGTGCTGGTCGTGGTGCACTGGGGTGAGAGAGCAGAGGAGGGGAGGGTCCTACCTCTGAATTTCAGTACTGCCACTGCTGCTGTATCGCTGCTGCTCATAAAGCTTTGCCTTCGCTGCTTTCATTAGGAGTATCTTATTGTTCCATTCTCTGCCTCTGACCTCACTGCCTTCAAATCTGCAGAATGTTCTAGAATTTGATTTTGTTCTGGAATGGTGGTTAGGATTATGACATCATAATGATGTTTGCCGTTTCTGATTACTTGGCTTTAAATTGAAGCTCAGTCTTTTAGGACGATTTTCATTCACCAAGATTGTGATTTAAGTTCACCCAGGCTGTCACTAAATTTACTTCATTATTATTTAATTTTTATCATGCTGCAAATATTTGCACTTATTAACAGTCCGTTGTCCTCAAAGTCACGATTATAACTGCTGTCCTTTCTGAATGGAAACATTTTTCAAGGATTATCATTTCTGTATTACACTTATTATCACTGGTGCTAACTTCACTTTATTAATGATCCAACCTGTTCTTTGTTTTGTTTCTCACAGTTTGTGTCTGTTCCTCGATATATGCTTAACCGCACTGACTATTTTAAGATTTCATTCCTGCAGTGAAACACGCACGCATGCACACATACTGTGTACACGTTGCTGGTTTCATGTGTGTGACCTCCACGGTGCAAAGGTGAAATCAAGTCCAGGCTGAACTAATTTAGGATACCTCCATGATGAAGTTCTTTATTGTGTCAACTTGCTGAGTTCTTTAAGGTATTGAAACAGCTTAAACTGGCTCGTGGGCTAGTGCTAGGGTTTTATGGATGCACTAAAAGGTGATGTTTGCCCTATACCTGATTCTCATCTGGGACCTTTGGCTGACTGAAGTCTTCTGGCACCGTTCGGGAGATTAGGAAACACTTCGGCCTTTGAGCCTCCTGTCTCCGGAGGGCCCATAAAGTCTTCTAATTGAGAGGGAGGTCGATGACGTTGTATTAGGGACCGTCTCTGTTTAACATAAAAAGCACTTGCCTCTCATTGCTTTCTCTTAATGCTTGATGTCTGTGCATTTTATTTGCATTATGTACATTACTGGTCGAGAGAGAACATAGAAGCACCCATATAAAGCAGCTTGGCAGGATGTTCGGCCCCTACTTGGGTCCAGAATGGCCCATATGCAGTGTGGCACAGCCTGCCAGCACTTGGGATTCTTCAGGAGAAATATGACATCGGTCTTCCATGAGAAAATCAGTTGTGCTCAGTTACCGGGAATGTAGAATACAGTCTCCTGTATATATGATATTCCACATAAGATATGTGTTAAGGTAAGGTGAAGATGATCCCTCTGTAATGGTCAGAATTGTCCTTGTCTTCAAAGACTACTACGAGAGCATCGAAACTACGTATGTCAGTGCATGCACCCACACCGCTACAGAACCACCAAAAACCCTCCACTGTTGGAACATTTCTGTGATTCTGTTTTTGGCTGGACTGCAACAGCGGGGTCAGCCCTACAAACGCAAATGTCTGTGACTGAGTGAGTGAGTGACTGAGTGAGTGACGAAGTTACACCATTGGTCGGCCGGATCACGTGTGTTAGGTCCAGCCATATACTAGGTCTTAACCTGGTCCTGTTTTATTGGTCACTTCCTGTCGCTCACTGTCATACACAAGTTTGGAAGGGTGCTCATGGTGAACTCACTTTTTTGCAGCGATGGTGGAAGCGCAGCACGGGTGTCAGGCGCACCAGTGCAACTTCGTGTGCGACTGTCTGGACGATCAAAACTGCAGCGACGAGCAGAACTGCGGTAAGGGTCAGTCCCCGGCAGCGGTACCTCCGGCTTGGTCAGGCGTTCCTACGAACACAATTGGCAGTGTTCGCGGGTGGGAAGCCGCTTTCACGTGTGTACCTGTGTGTGTGCGTCTGTACACGTATGTTCACACATGCGTGTGTGTGTGTGCGTGCGTCTGTACACGTATGTTCACATGCGTGTGTGTGTGTGCGTCTGTACACGTGTGTTCACACATGCGTGTGTGTGTGTGCGTGCGTCTGTACACGTATGTTCACATGCGCGTGTGTGTGTGCGCGTCTGTACATGTGTGTTCACACATGCGTTTGTGTGTGTGCATCTGGACACGTATGTTCACACATGCATGTGTGTGTGCGTCTGTACACGTGTGTTCACACGTGTTTGTGTGTGTGTGTGTCTGTACACGTATGTTCACACATGCGTGTGTGTGTGCGTGCATCTGTACACGTATGTTCACAAGTGTTTGTGTGTGTGTGCGCATGAGCACACACTGTGTGTGTGCTTGTCTAGGCTACAGCAGGGGCTTTGTGTGTGACTTTGAGGACCCGGCCGTGTGTGGCTGGGAGGACCAGTCTGAGAGCCCGCTGTACACCTGGGAGAGACGGCAGCGCGAAGACAGGCTGCCCGACAGCGGGCCGTCCTCCGACTACACCACTGGCACCTCTGCAGGTACACCCCCCCACCTGGGCACTGCCATACACCTGTACAGGTACATATACCCCTTACCCGGGCACTGTCATACACCTGTACAGGTGCATATACCCCCCACCTGAGCACTGTCAAACACCTGTACAGGTACATATACCCCTTACCCGGGCACTGTCATATACCTGTACAGGTACATATACCCCTCACCTGGGCACTGTCATACACCTGTACAGGTGCATATACCCCTTACCTGGGCACTGTCATATACCTGTACAGGTGCATATACCCATCACCTGGGCACTGTCATACACCTGTACAGGTGCATATACCCATCACCTGGGCTCTGTCATACACCTGTACAGGTGCATATACCCATCACCTGGGCACTGTCATACACCTGTACAGGTACATATACCCCCCACCTGGGCTCTGTCATACACCTGTACAGGTACATATACCCCCCACCTGGGCACTGTCATACACCTGTACAGCTGCATATACCCCTCACCTGGGCACTGTTATACACCTGTACAGGTACATATACCCCTCCACCTGGGCACTGCCATACAGCTGTACAGGTACATATACCCCCCACCTGGGCACTGTTATACACCTGTACAGGTACATATACCCCCCACCTGGGCACTGTCATACACCTGTACAGGTGCATATACCCATCACCTGGGCACTGTCATACACCTGTACAGGTACATATACCCCTTACCCGGGCACTGTCATATACCTGTACAGGTACATATACTCCTCACCTGGGCACTGTCATATACCTGTACAGATACATATACCCCCCCACCTGGGCACTGTCATACACCTGTACAGGTACATATACCCCCCACCTGGGCACTGTCATACACCTGTACAGGTACATATACCCCCCACCTGGGCACTGTCATACACCTGTACAGGTGCATATACCCATCACCTGGGCACTGTCATACACCTGTACAGATACATATACCCGCCACCTGGGCACTGTCATACACCTGTACAGGTGCATATACCCCTTACCTGGGCACTGTCATACACCTGTACAGGCACATATACCCCTTACCTGGGCACTGTCATACACCTGTACAGGTGCATATACCCCCCACCTGGGCACTGTCATACACCTGTACAGGTGCATATACCCCTCACCTGGGCACTGTCATATACCTGTACAGATGCATATACCCCCCACCTGGGCACTGTCATACACCTGTACAGGTGCATATACCCCCCACCTGGGCACTTTCATATGCCTGTACAGCTGCATATACCCCTCACCTGGGCACTGTCATATACCTGTAGAGGTACACATACCCCTTACCTGGGCACTGTCATACACCTGTACAGATACATATACCCCCCACCTGGGCACTGTCATACACCTGTACAGGTGCATATACCCCCCACCTGGGCACTGTCATACACCTGTACAGATACATATACCCCCCACCTGGGCACTATCATACACCTGTACAGGTACATATACCTCTCACCTGGGCACTGTCATACACCTGTACAGGTACATATACCCCTTACCTGGGCACTGTCATACACCTGTAAGGTACATGTTCCCCTCACCTGGGCACTGTCATACACCTGTACAGGTACATATACCCCTCACCTGGGCACTGTCATACCTGCGCATGTACACACCTGTCACCTTGACACTGCCATACACCTGTATGGGTACACACCTTCCACCGGTACTCTGTCACATACCTGCCCATGTACAAACATTTCACCTGGGCACTGTCACACAGTTCCACACCCCATTGTCCTATTTAGGTACATACCACCTAACCTAGTCTGGGCAGTGTCACACACCTGTACAGGTGGACAATCTTACCTGGATTCTGTCACATACATGTACCTCACTCACAACATGTGTTCTGTGTGTGCAAGCGTGTGTGTGTGTGTGTCTCTGAACCTTACGGTGATGGTGACAGAATTTGCGTTGGTTAGCGAGCAGTTTACAGTATTTCCAAATGGCAGTGAATGGCTGTTGGTGCTGCTTTGTTCAGTGGCTTGTTGCGTGTAATTGGTAGGGTGTGCGTACCATTATGTTAAGTGGTGTTTGCGTGCTAATTGTGGCTTCAAGGTAAGTTGTCGAGTGTCATGCTTTCGCAGGGTGGTTCATGGGCGTGACGTCGGTGAGCACAGATGACCTCACGACGGCCGTGCTGGTGTCTCCTGTGATGAGCCAATCAGCACTCACGTGCCAGCTGAGGCTAAGATACTTCATATGGGACTCAGGTGACACGAATGCACACAAACAAAACCCATACATGTACGCACACGCACCCACAAACTCACACTCACTCTCTTACACACACACACACACACACAAATGAACTCGCACACGCACATACTCACATACAGTACACATGAAAACACACACACACTCATGCACACATATACCCACAAACTCACTCACTCTCTTACACACACACACGCACACACACAAATGAACTCGAACACGCACATACGCACATACAGGACACATGAACACACACACACTCATGCACACATATACCCACAAACTCACACTCACTCTCTTACACACACACACACACGCACACACACAAATGAACTCGAACACGCACATACTCACATACAGGACACATGAAAACACACACACACTCGTGCACAAACATACATAATCTTCGTTACAGTCTAAGTGTGGCACTTGTGTGACTGTGTTCTGGAAATGTTGCTCTTTTATCAACTCAGGCATTAGAACAAAAAACAAGCGCCAGCAGAAATCCTGATGGCGTTTCCCTCGGTGTGCACAGGGCTCTGTAGACTAGCTAGCCGTGATTCAGGCCTGGGCTCTGTTCAGTTTCGGTCGAGTTAGTTCTGAAAACTACAGTTCAGTGAATTATATGAAAAGCACCACTTAAATGTTCTTTGCAGACTCATCAATAGTCAATAATCATTACATTACATTACAGGCATTTGGCAGACGCTCTTATCTAGAGCGACATACAACAAGGGGTATAACCGTAACCAGGAACAAGTGTGTTGAAAACCCTAGAGGGAAGTACAGTTCCAAGTGCAGGGAACGGCTGCGTAGTTTAACTTGGACCCTGTAGGTTAATCTGATTAACACAAACAGCAACAAAGCAGTCTACGCAAATAAAACAAGCAATAGTTGAGTAGGCACGAGTGCAATAACTAAGTCAACTAAGACAAAAAGCTAACCTAGCTACAACCCTAAGATTACAAAGTCAATTAGAGATTACAGGGAGGTAGGGAGGGATGGGGAGAGGTGCAGCCTGAAGAGGTGAGTCTTCAGTTGTCGTTTGAATTTAAGCTTGAATAATCAAATTTAAGCTGGATTTTTTTTTTCAACCATTGGAACGAAATGTTGATCCCTGGTGTTTGGCCGGCCTAATTTCGGGTTCCCCCCGCAGGCTACACGGGGCTGGACGGGGGTGCGCTGTGGGCGTCGGTGCAGCGGGTGGACGGGGTGCAGGCCGTGGTGTGGCGGCCCCCGACCTCCAGTTTTCGGGGGTGGAGGGAGGACACCGTCTACCTGGGCCGCATCTCCGAGGGCTTCCGTCTCCGCCTGCACTCCCGCCGAAATCGCGGTCGCCGCGGCGACGTCGCCGTCGACCAGCTGGAGTTCCTGAACTGCGGCCTGCCCGGTGAGGAGGAGTGGGCTCGGAGGAGGGGGAGGGTCGGGGCTGTGAAACCCTTTTTCGGTTGATTGTCGACACTATGACATCATTGTCAGCTTTGTTAGGGTCATCCACATGATGTCCTCTTGGCATACTTCTCACTTGTTTACAGTTTTCTCCTATTTTCTCTTATTCATGGTTGCTCTGTTTGTCTTTTTTAGTCAGTGTCCTACACTCTCCTTTGACAGCTGTTAAATAAAGACCTTTTAATGTCAACTTCCCTCTCTCTCATTCTTTCACTTCTTCCCTCTTCTAATCCCCCGCTCCCTTTCCCTACCTATCTTTTTCTCCCTCCCTCTCTCCTTTTCTCCTCTTTTTCCCCTCTCTCTCTCTGTCTCTCTTTCTCTCTCTCAGCCGCTCAGCATGGGCACTGTGCGGAGGGTGCTCTGAAGTGTCAGAGGGGGAGCTGTGTGGAGCCGCACCAGGTCTGCGACGGCTCTGACGACTGCGGGGACGGGACGGATGAGGCAAACTGCGGTGAGGATGTGGGCGGAGGGAGAGAGGGTGGAGGGAGGAAGGGAGAAAGAGAGGGAGGGAGAGAGGGAGAGAGGGTGGAGGGAGGAAGGGAGAAAGGGAGGGAGGGAGGTAGGGAGGGTGGAGGGAGGGAGGGAGAGAGGGAGAGAGAGGGTGGAGGGAGGGAGAGAGGGAGAGAGAGGGTGGAGGGAGGGAGAGAGGGAGAGAGGGAGGGAGGGACGGAGGGAGGGAGAGAGGGAGGGAGGGTGGGTGGAGGGCTTTCCTGTGTGATCTGAATTTACTCCTGTCTGCTCTGCCAAAAACAGTTTACTCACAATGCTGGAGATGCTGAATTTCAGTTTGGATCTATTTCTTTCATCAAATACATTCAATGTGTTGTGGATGTTTTTTTCTTTTTTTTTGGGTTGAGCTTGTATTATCGTTTTGTCATATGACAGGTCATTTGTGAGATGAAAGGAGACTTTGTAAGTTGACTAATAAACTAATTCATCCAGTTGGTCATGGTGAAATCATGGTGTTTTGATGTGCGGAATGACGTAAACGGAATATTTTGATCGGTTAAAACAAGTTGGTGACTGATTATTCATGCCAGCTTGCAATACTTTTGTCTACATCCTTCCGTACTTCATTTTTTAAAGTGACAGATGCAGAGAATTAAGGATGCAGTGGAAAAAAGAAATGAGAGTACTGACACACACACTCATAAATGAAAAACAAAAAACTAAACGCGATAGAGGAATGGGAATGAAATGGCTAATTTTGTCTCTGTTTGGATCCAGATGGATATTGGGGCTGTGACTTTGAGGAAGGACTCTGCGGGTGGGACCTGAGGACGTTTTCCACGCTGAAATGGAATCGGACCAATCAGGACAGCTTGTCTGTGTCCCCCTTTGAACCCAAGGTTGGGCCGGGCCGAGACCACAGCACCAACACTGCCTCAGGTACGGATCTGCGGTCGTGTTTGCACATCAAATCTGTGTGCTCCAGTGCCTTTCTCCGGGTTAGTCCCTCTAAGTGAAGGTACCCAGAGCGTCTGCTGA
Source organism: Anguilla pacifica (assembly GCA_039654925.1). Classification (NCBI taxonomy): domain Eukaryota; kingdom Metazoa; phylum Chordata; class Actinopteri; order Anguilliformes; family Anguillidae; genus Anguilla; species Anguilla pacifica. The sequence goes on along the minus strand of CM077297.1, from coordinate 5,872,663 downwards.
TTTTGTATGTCTATTACTGAGAGCACCAGGGATTCTGAAGAAGCTGGCCGAAGCGCGAGTGTGTCTCTATAATTATTATTATTATTAATAATAATAAGAAGAAGAAGAATAAGAATCATAATAATCATAATCATAATCATAATAATGTATGTTAACTCTTTTTAGGTTCCTTCCTATACCTCACCAAGCCAGAAAGCATGACAAACGATTGGTCACATTTTCAGAGTCCAGTCCTAGAAGCGACCAATAGCACGCATCCATGCCAGGTACAGTTTCATGCTGTATGTTAGGCTGTTCTGCAGGAATTGGGCCAGGACAAGGGGTGGGTGCACGGAATTACCCCCCAAGAAATGGCCAGTCCTGATTAACTCCGATAAGGGTGAAATACTGAGTGGCTCACCCTGATAAGACGCTCGGTTTCCTGTCTGCGTGTGAATGCGCCCCATGGTCTGGTATTGGCATTTCAGCATGACTATATATAGTTTATCTATAATAGACTCACTCTTTTCCTCTCCTTATGGAGGTGGCATCACTGTGCTGGTTTTCATTAGTGTTGTCTACCAAAACACTCTAAACGGTCTCATCCCACTACTCAGTAGACACCTCTGTTCTTTGGGCAAAAGGTGTGCTCCTTTTCCCATTATTTTATTTATATGACTTTACTCTGTTGTGCTCATTTTTCAGGGGGCCGTGGGCAATTTTTAACAGATTCCAAAACTTGAGATCTGATGTAATCTGGTAGTTAACAAAATGCTCATTCTTTGTCTACGGTCCCTGGGCAGATATGCACTGTGTTAGCAGTGTTACTCACAAAACAGCTTGTGCAAATGCAGCTTTTTTCTCCTGTTGTCTGTTAACCAGCTGCTTAGGCCCATATTCTTCACAGTAAAAGTTGCATTTGGCTATAGCTGAAGCCAAATCATTAGTTGCATCTTCTGAAAATCCATTAAGTGATGTGACCAAGTCCCATATGTTGGCAGTGTTAGTTCTGGACCACAGTGCAGCACAGGAAACCCAACCAGCACCTCCTGTATTTAAGGAGCAGAGAGGAAGGAGGAAGCGTTGGAGCTGAGTATCTGGCAGGTCTAGCAGTCCGTGGTAAACCCCAAGACATTTGGAACCCCTCTCTCCCCTGTCCCGTCTGCAGATGGTGCTGTACACACACCAGTTCGGGCCCAGGTCGGGGGGGCTGTCCGTGTTGGTGGTGGATGGGGAGATGTACCCCGTGTGGGAGCGGGGAGGACAGCTGGGGGACCTATGGGTGAAGGCGAAGGTGGAGTTTGTGGTGAACGTCACCTTCCAGGTAACTCGGGGATTCGGGGACCCCGCATTGAGGTGGGGCTATAGGGGGGTGGCGACAGGCCTTGTTTCCTGTTTGTCTGCTCTTTCCATGGCATAACCACCCCCTTTCACCCCTCTCTCAAAATCTCCTCTCCTTCTCCCCTCCCCCCTCTCTCTCTCCCCCCATTGAAATCAGTTTCATTTAGAAAAAAGTAAGAGTGACTGTATCATTCAATATGTACACATATGCAACAAATTTCCCCTCGGGGATAATAAAGATTACCTTACATTACCTTATCTTACCATATATATATATATTAAACATTAGAAATACCTCCTCTCTGTTTCTCTCTTTCTGTGTCTCTCTCTCTCAGATTGTGCTTGTGGGGGCCATAAGAGATGAAGAGTTTGGCGGGATCGCGGTGGACAGCATCGTGATGTCGCCAGGTTGCCGGATCTCCAACGGTGAGCGGCCTCCCATCTGTTTGCTCTTTCATTAAAAATGAGAGCATTCCTATAACATTCAACTTACACAAAAAAAGTTTGTTAAAAAAATGTATTAATGATTCAACGAATTATCTAATCATGTTCTTCAGTCAAGATGTTAAGTATAATCAGGTGTCTTTTTGCTGAGCTAGAACAAAAAACCTGCACCCACACTGGCCCTTTTCAGATAAGGCTGGAAGTCCCTCTCTGCTCCATCTTCTGGTTTGGTTCAGAGGTTTTAATTGACTCCAAAGCCCATCCCCTTGCATTTCCTGGTTGGTTTAGAAGATGTAATTGGTCCTAAAGCCACTCTTTCTACGTCTTTTGTTTCTTCTTCTCTGCGATCGCTTCCACAGAGTCCTCCCCGGCGGTGACTTACCCCAAGCCCCCCGGCCACCCCTGCACCTCCAGTGAGAAGATGTGCGACTTTCACCCGGACTGTGAAAACTCTGAAGACGAGGCCAAGTGCGGTGAGTTGTGTCTTCTGCGTTCGTGCACGTGTGCGTGCGTGTGCACGTGCGCGTGCGTGTGTACGTGCACGTTTGCACGCGTTTGTGCGCGAGCGTTCGTGCATGCGTGTGTTTGCCTGTGTTCAGAGTGTGTGTGTGCGAGAGAGTGTGAGCACGTGTGTGTGTGTGTGTGTGTGTGTCTGAATGTGAGTGTATGTGTGTTAGTGTGTGTATGTTTACTGCGTGTAATCTATTCTTTTTTTTGTGTGTGTGTATGTGGGAGAATGCTCGCACACACGGGTGCTGCATATACATACTTTTTCATGTGCATATATTTGTATGTGCGTAAAAGTTTTGCAAATGTTGTGTTTATTTTTTGTCTTTTTGGGCCCATATTGAGTGTGTATGTTTGGGAATATGTAAGTATAAGTGGTTTTGTAAGATCCGTAGGCAAGTTTGATTGATTGTGGGCCTGCGTTGTGTCTATGCAGGAGACTTCTCCTACGCTCAGGGCATCACTGGCTGGGCTGATGCCAGCATAGGGACACAAGGCTGGTCTCAGATCCTAACACAGAATGGGTCCTCACAAGGTAACCTTACACTATGGGGTGTACAGGTGTGCGTGTATGTGTGTGTGTGTGTGTGTGTGTGTGTGTGTGTGTGTGTGCGCGCGTGCGCGCGTGTGCGTGTGAAAATTAATTTGTGCCTGTATATGTGTGTGTAATTTGTGTGTGTGTGTGTGTGAGTGTGTGTATACTTCTGTTTGACTGTATATGTACAATACTGTGTGTGAAAATGTGTATGTAATTGTAAGTGTGTGTGTGCATGTGTGTGTGCATATGCATACGTATTGTATGTATGTACGTACGTGTGTATGCTTGTGTCTGTGCATGTGTGCTTGTGTGAACGCGTGCATGTGTGTGCGTGCATGTGAGAATTAATTGGTGCCTGTATATGAGTCTGTGTGTGTGTTTGTGTGTATAATTCTGTGTGACTCTGTATGTGCAGTATGTGTGTGAGTGTATATGTGTGTATATGTGCATGTAATTGTAAGTGTGCGTATGAGACTGTGTATGTGCAGTTAGTATGTGTGTGTGTGTGTGTGTGTGTGTGTGTGTATATGTGTATGTAATTGGAAGTGCGTGTATGTGTGTGTAAGACTGTGTATGTGCAGTGTGCGTGTCAGTGTGTGTATATGTGTATGTAATTGTAAGTGAGTGTGAGACTGTGTATGAGTCAGAGAGTGAATGTGTGACTGCTGTCTCTCTCCTCAGGTGATTACCTGTATGTGACAAAGTTCCCAGGGCAGCAGCTGAGTGAGGCTCGAGCTCGAACCCCTCTCCTGGGCCCGTCCGGCCCTGCCTGCGCCATGGAGTTCTCCTACAGCCTGACCGGGAACAGCTCCCACATCGGTACTACTGTTCCCTCCCCATGTCTTTGAGCTGTCTCTGTCCCTCCATCTTCCCCATCTCTTTAAGCTGTCTCTGTCCCTTCACCTTCCCCATCTCTTTAAGCTGTCTCTGTCCCTCCATCTTCCCCATCTCTTTAAGCTGTCTCTGTCCCTCCATCTTCCCCATCTCTTTAAGCTGTCTCTGTCCCTCCATCTTCCCCATCTCTTTAAGCTGTCTCTGTCCCTCCATCTTCCCCATCTCTTTAAGCTGTCTCTGTCCCTCCATCTTCCCCATCTCCAACTCCAGCTTCCTCCCCCTCCTCTCCTCTCCTCTCCTCTCCTCTTCTCTTCTCTCTCTCTTTCTCCATTGTGGCCCAGCCTCTCCCTCTTTGTCTTGCCAAATGTTCGAATTAATCATTCCTCACCCTACCCTCTTCCACCTCTCTCCTGTCCTCTCCTCTGAACCCCCCCCCAGGTGAGCTGTCCGTCAATGTGATTGATGGGGTGCTGGGGACCCGGTCTCGCCTGTGGGGGGTCACGGGGAAGGCAGAGGGGGAGTGGCCGAAAGCGGAGGTGTACGTCGGCGCGCGGGATCACCGCTTCCAGGTGCGTCTGTCAGGTGCACCATCAGGCGCAGCGCCGTCCTCCTGACCCCTTACTCTGTTCGTCATGGAGGACTGACCACTCAGTGGCTCCGCCTCCCTCCCTGTCCCCTGTCTGTGACTCCGCCCCCACCAAACTGTCTCACTTCCGTTCTATACAAATTGCTACATTGGGGTAAGGTACTCCGACTGCGCTAAATATTTAGCAAGGCAAAAAATGTTAATGTATGGAAACCAGATTTTCTTAATTTTGCTGCATGCTGCAGTATTTGTTTCTTAAACTGTAAGGAGAAATAAAAATACAAGTCCACAAGCAAACAGATCTAGCGTATGACAATGACAAAGGGCCGTTGCAAAGAAGTCACTGAAGATCAGAGGAACGTACAAAATTTCGGAGTGCTCTGTAAATACATGCCTGATTTGTGCTCGTTTCTTTGTTTCTCACACCCCTTAGATGGAACTGGAGGCTCTCGCCAAGTACGAACACGCTCAAATTGCCGTGAAGGACATCCGCTATTTGAACTGTCACTCGGGTTATCTGCCGGCTGTTGGCCAAGGTGAGCGAACTATTATTTTCCTCCCAATTTGGAATGGCCAGTTATATCCAAAGTTCAAGGAAATGTCTTTCACTAGGTAACATGGAGTGTTTTTTATTTTATTTTTATTTTTAACAACAACTTTAGTGTATTCTTTTTCTACTTGGAATGCTCAAATGTACTTGCAGGCCTGCTGGTGTTTGTTTGACTGGGTTATATGAAATTAAAAGCAAATATAAAATATTACTGTAAAGATATATTTAAAGGTAAATATATCCATTTCTGACCCTGGTATTAAATTTTTCTCCAAATTGGAAGTACTCAGTTGTATTGTAATGGTATGTTTTATTTCATGGGGTAACATGGATTGTAAAAAACATATTGAGAGTGGTCAAATCTGTTGCCTTGGATAGGTCTGTAGCGCAGTGTTGTTGGGGAGATGTGCGTTGTTGCTAAGAGTATTAACTGCTCAGTGGTCGTGCTGACACAGGAATCTGAATTAACATATGCAAAACAATTGTACTGAAAGACAATGTACTTTCTCACATCACTGTTTGCGTGTTACTGCTCCAAGGATGCATATCATTACTCGATGTGATGTGTGGTTGCCTTTTAACTGTGTTTTGTTTTCTTCAGACCTGTTCTGCAACTTTGAGACGGATATTTGCAACTGGTATCAGGACCAGACTGACAACTTTGATTGGACTCTGCTAAGTGGAATGGACCACACAATAGGCATTGGTATGTAACAGCAAGGATTCACTTTCCCTTCTTCCAACATAGGGTTCATTTACATGAGCTCTTGCACTGACAACAGAACAAATCGACCTCTCAATTCTGACAGTTCCACTGTTGTTAAAGAGTAGGGGTTGTGCAATAAAGTTATTTTCAAAATTAAATTCTCTCTCTGTAGGTTGAAGTTAGATGCGGATACATGAAGTTGACTCAACTATATAATCTCTCTCTGTCTTTCTCCCTCTCTCTAAAATTCAAAAATGTGCTTTATTGGCACGACAGGATGCATCATAAGTATGTTGCCAAAGCACAGAAAAGAACATACCATTGAAGGCATAAACACAGATCCAGATATGCAGTGTACCAACAAAGTTACCCAATATACTCACCGGCTGTTCTTCTGTACATGGCAAGCTGTATTGTTTCTGCTCATGTAATGCCCTTCCTGATTATTTTCACATGTTCTAAACGTAACATAACATAATGCTGAGCACAGGCCATTCAGCCCAACAATGCTCACCATTTTCCTGACTAAATTGTTGCCTAGTGCTTTGATTGCTTTCCGACTAGATAGTGTCTAACACAGTATCAGGCCTGCTCTTGAAAATCCCCGGAGTTTCTGCATCTACTGTGTGACCAGGCAGGTTATTCCACACATTGACTACGCTGTTTGAAAAAATTATTCCTCATGTCTGTACATAACTTCCCTTTATGTCCCCTTGTACCACTCACATAACTCCTGAACCTGAAGAATGTCTTATAGTTTACTTTAATTCCCTTTATGAATTGAAAAGTCTCAATCAAATCACTCTCCGTTTACTAAACTCGAAGAGATTAAGGATCTAAAGTCTTTCCTCATAGCTTTTATCTTTAAAATCAGGAATCAATTTGAAATAACTTCCTTGGATTTATACTCAGTACTTTGGTTATATATCCCAACATCCTGTTGGCATTTCTTAGTACTACAGCACAGTGCCTTGAACCTGAAAGGTTTTAATGGAAGTGCAGCACTGTCTCCCCTGCTCCCTGACACACACACAAAAAAACACACACACGCACACACACTCACACACACTCTCTTTCTCTCTCTCTCTATTTATATATTTGTCAATTTCTCTCTGTCTGTCAATCGCTTTATCTATCTATCTGTCTGTACTGTCTGTCTGTCAAATGCTGTCTCCTCTGTTTAGGTAGAAGTCTGGTTGTGGACATGTGGAACTCCTCTCTACGAGGGCTGTCCGGCCGCCTGTTGTCCTTCCCCCAACTCTCCACTCAAGGCGAATACTGCCTGTCCTTCTTCTACAAACTCTATGGCCCACAGACAGGTGAGTCTGTACAGTCCAGAGAATGGTCAGTCTGTACAGTCCACAGAGAGGCAAGTCTGTACAGTCCACAGGGTGGTGAGTCTCTCTGAGCTGGAGGGGGGGTGGGGTGGTTGAGGAAACATGGGGCTGCTGGGCGGCTCCTCCTGCTAATACAGGATGTGTATTCGGTGTGACACCCCACAATATGGAGTCAAATCCTGGCTGTGCAGGGGAATGAGTGAGTGAGCCAATGGGGTTGTCTGCAGCTCGTCGCACGCCCGCGACCTCCCCTGCTGCTCCAGCACTCCTGCGCCATGCTGACTGTGCAGCTCTGCCCGCGGACTGTTGAGGGAAAGAAGCTGAGCGTGTTGGGAAGCCCTCGCTCCCCCTGAATCGCTCGCTCCCCCTGAATCGCTCGCTCCCGCTGACATTTCAAGTGTGGCTTTGTGTCTCCCACCCAGGCTCCCTCAGCGTGAAGCTGCTCTCGGGCGGGGCCGAGGTCCTGGTCTGGACTCGCAGCGGTGCCCATGGCAACCAATGGCACCAAGGCAATTGCCCCATCCCCCACCAGCACATCAGATTTCAGGTAGCCATTTACCGCCATTTACCCTGGGCTCCCTTATTGAAACCGTAAACTTTACATTTAAACCCTCACTGAACGTAATGGAAGTTTAAGGGGATTTGTGGATGGTGCATCCAGCTAAAACACTGGTTCTCGAAGTCTTTGAGCTGACAGTCAAATGATGACTGTGGCTGGAGTATTGCAAGGCTGCACATGATTGGCTGTAAAGCTCATGAGGACACATGAGCGTACTCTTTTTGCGGAAGTCTTTTTGGAACGTGAAACATATAAATGATCCACCTGTGGATCCACCTCTCCACATCTGCCCTCTCTGTAATTGACATTGTGCCAAACATGACGCTTGACTAAGCAAGGACATTCCATTTGCCTAATACATGTTACCTTGATTCCTCCTGGTTTCCTGGTGTCCATGCCCTGGTATCTGTTCCTTGCATCCTTTCCTTGCATCCTCTGTTGGGTGGCGCTAAGGAGCTAGGAAAGGACACGAGGAAGAGATGCGAAGAATGTTTCTCTCTCCCTCCCTCCTTTCTCTTTCTCTCCTTCTCTTCCCAGGTCATCTTTGAGGCGATTCGCTCGGGGTTTGACGGACAGGTGGGGATAGATGACGTGTTGCTTCGGGCCAGACCCTGCCCGGGCCCGTTGGCTTGCTCCTTCGAGGGCGAGGCCTGTGGCTACACCTCCTCTGGCTCCTCCCCCTGGGTCCACCAAAACAAGATCTCTGGCGGGGTCAGGCATGGCCCCAAATCCGACCACACCCTGGAGACAGACCAAGGTGAGGGTCTGTCGAAGTACCCCTGTTCCTCTCTGTGACTCGGGGCATTCAGGGGACACCCTGTAACTTTTCACTTCAGATGATTTTTTAGAAGTTCTGCTGGGATAGGAGGGATGGGCTTTTAGTTTTCAATAAAATTGAACAGTCTACGTTTTTGAGGATATTTGAGGACTATTTTGCTGTGATTAAATGGGCCTTCAATTTACATTCTGGAAGGAAGGAAGCAATAATAAAATGTGGACTAAAATGTTTTGCATGTTCTGGAACAAAACTGAAAACCCAAGGCTTACTGTAGAAACTCTAGTATTGGAGCAAAACAAATGTCGCAATGGTTCTCAGCAGACGGGTGCTGTAGAAACGCACGGTTTGTGCGACTGTGCACATTCCCTGGGTTGTGTTTAACATGTAGGGGCCGATCTTTGAGCCTTTTGATGCTTCATTGTGGAGGGGTTGCCCTGTCCCTCTGCATTTCAGGATACTACATGATCACGGACAGTAGCGCGACATTGCTTCCTGAGGGTCATGTGACGACACTCACCTCCCTGCCCCGCGACAGAGTCCCCAACACAGAGTGTGTCCGTTTTTGGTATCACATGGGGGGAGAAAAGCCAGGTAGGTACAGCATTTATTCTGCCATGTTGTAGGCTGAGTGTGTTTTGTGTGTGTCTTATTATGTTACGTGTTGTTTTGTGTCCTAGGTTAGTCTGTAGTTTTTTTTGCATTGTGTGTTCTTTTGTTTTGTGCTGTGTTCCTGGCTCCACAAATTTATGTTATGCTGTGTTGTGTCCTAATTGTGCGTCGAGTTGTTTTATGTTTTTGGCTCTATGAATGTGTGTTGTTGTGTCGTAAGTTCAGTGTGTTATCTGTGTTCTTATATACAGTATTTTGTGTTGTGTTGTGTTTTGATTGTGTTGTGGGATCTCAGAATGTCTCTTGTGTTGTGTTTCAGGCACTCTTTATGTGTGTTGTGTTGTGTTGTGTTATATTGTGTTTCAGGCATTCTGTGTGTTGTGTTATATATTGTGTTGTGTTTCAGCCACTCTTTATGTGTGTTGTGTTGTGTTATATTGTGTTTCAGGCATTCTGAATGTGTATGTAAAGTCTGGTGCCAAGAGGACAAAGATCTTCTCTAACAGTCTGAACCAGGGGGACGCCTGGCGCTATGCTAACGGAAACATCAGCGCCTCTGAGCTCTGGCAGGTACTGCACCGAGTCAACAGCGCACCTGCAGCTGAGGGTCGAGTCCGGTCCAGTCGCGAGCTCAAAGCTGCGGGGAGATAGCCGCTCTGGCTTTTTGGGTCGGGGTGGTGACTTTGCTGGTGTTTGGCATGAGGCTCGTTGCCCTTCCTCTGACCTTTCCGGGGTACAGCCCAGGGTGCTGCGTACGGTCCTGATGCAGGGGTTGGGTTGCCTGTGGTGATGGAGATGATGCCCTATGTAGCCTGTGGTGATGGAGATGGTGCTGTATGTAGCCTGTGGTAATGGAGATGATGCTCTATGTAGCCTGTGGTAATGGAGATGGTGCTGTATGTAGCCTGTGGTGATGGAGATGACGCTCTATGTAGCCTGTGGTGACAGATGATGCTCTATGTAGCCTGTGGTGACGGAGATGATGCTCTATGTAGCCTGTGGTGGTGGAGATGATGCTCTATGTTGCCTGTGGTGATGGAGATGATGCTCTATGTAGCCTGTGGTGATGGAGATGGTGCTGTATGTAGCCTGTGGTAATGGAGATGATGCTCTATGTAGCCTGTGGTAATGGAGATGGTGCTGTATGTAGCCTGTGGTGATGGAGATGACACTCTATGTAGCCTGTGGTGACAGATGATGCTCTATGTAGCCTGTGGTGGTGGAGATGATGCTCTGTGTAGCCTGTGGTGGTGGAGATGATGCTCTATGTAGCCTGTGGTGGTGGAGATGATGCTCTATGTTGCCTGTGGTGGTGGAGATGATGCTCTATGTTGCCTGTGGTGGTGGAGATGATGCTCTATGTAGCCTGTGGTGGTGGAGATGATGCTCTATGTAGCCTGTGGTGGTGGAGATGATGCTCTATGTTGCCTGTGGTGATGGAGATGATGCTCTATGTTGCCTGTGGTGATGGAGATGATGCTCTATGTAGCCTGTGGTGACAGATGATGCTCTATCTTTCAGTTGCAGTTCGAGGTGGTGGGGGCAGGCGGCACACAGACACACGTTGCCATTGACGACATCATCATCTCAGTCCGCAGCTGTCCACCACCAGGTGTGTGTGTGTGTGTGTGAGAGAGAGAGAGAAAGAGAGGAAAATGGGCCTCATTCACTAAACATGCGTGCAATCAAAACTGATTGGTAGCTGATTGCTTACAAACGTTTCCACAAACATTTTGGAATTCGTAATTTTGTTCTTATCTGAATTTGTTCTTTGATGAGATCAAACTCTATCTGTGTTTTGTAATGCGCATAAAGGCATATGCAGAAGTCGTTTGTATGAATAATAAAATACAATAATAATAAATACAATGTCATCTTAAGTAGTTAAAGGCCTCATGCCAAGTATTATATTAATATAATAATATTTAATATGCTATTGATTTTAACTACATTAACTAAAACTAACCTGTCTGAATAGCTTTTAATTTTTACTGGCTTTTTTTGTTCAGTTTCGCTTTGGCTTTATTTAGTGTTAAGAGCAGGTATGGTAGTTTTGTGAGGATTTATAAGTGTGTGGATGTATATTTCAGACACAAAGTGTACTCTGGAGAACGGTCTGTGTGGCTGGTCCAACACCCAATCTAGGGATCAGCTGGACTGGGAGGTGACCAGCCCAGCGCAGGAGAAACACTACTCCACTCCACCCCTCGACCATACCCTGCAGTCAGATAGAGGTGATGCCCTATCCCCTTGCATCCTGTGTGTGTGTGTGTGTGTGTGTGTGTGCGTGCATGGTCTCCAAAGCACTTTGTGTGAGTGTAATATGTGTTCACATCTGAGTAAATATCCATGTATATTTAAAACTTTCTATCAAAAATAATCCAGAGTTGACACCATGGAATACATGAGTTCAATTAATTCATATTGAAGACATTTTAACTACTATAATGTCTGTATGTTATTATGACAAATGCTGCCCCCCACCACACACACACACACACACACACACACACACACACACACGCGTACACTGGTACAGAGTCTGGCTCTGTGATTCCTGTTGCTTTCAGTCCACAGACTGCTGTCACAAACAGGCCAGTTATCTGAGCAGTCAACTGGGTGGGTCCATTTGCTGCACTACCACATTCTCCATTTCACGCTTGCACCTTCTTTGGCATCTAGCTTATGTTGCATGATTATGTGTTGACTGCTACTATCGGTTGTTACCCTGATGACTTGGCATCAGCAATGTGTGTTGCCTTGATCTGTTTACTCTATGTGCACTTATGTAAGCTTCTTTGATTAAGCACATTTGCTAAATGTGATTGTACTGTGAAAACACCTAAACTGTTCCTGTGCACGTGTGTGTGCTCACTGTGTGCAGTACAAAAAAGCTTTGTGCTTTGACACATGCAAAACATATTCTTAGAAAATATTGTTGACCGTGAATTGATTATCCCTCCCCTGAATCAAACAACAAGCGTTATCCGCAATAGCTGCGACCGCACACGCGCATGCATCCATCATGTGTGCGTGCATCCATGCACACACCCTCACACAAACACGTGACCTCTCCTTTGGCTCATGACCAACCTTTCCACAAAATCTTGTGCAAATCTGTGAATACATTCGGGAGTTATGCGCCTTTTTGTGATAGGCCACACCCATCGCCACGCCCCCTCTCGGTCAATCGGCCTGAAAGTTACTCAGCTCTACCTTTGGTCATGACCAACCTCCATGCCAAATTTCAGCCTCCTGGGGCGAAAACTGTGGCCGCTACGGGGTGGAACACTTTTGTGAACCAACCGGCCAACCAACCGACTGACCGACAGACAGAGCTATAGAGCTGCGGTCACAGGTGCTCATGGGTGGGTAAGCTTTCCAAAGCAGATTTTTGGTTTCGGCTGACCGTGCCCCGCTGTTTTCTCCTTCACAGGTCACTTCCTGCTCCTTCCCAGCAGCACCCGGGACACAGCAGGTCAGGCGGCGTGGCTGCTGAGCCCTCACCTGCCCCCCACGCTGGGCACCTGCCTGAAGTTCTGGGTTCACAAACCTGCCTCCTGTAAGAGCTGTTCCCCCCCCATGCCCACCCCACCCCTCTTCCTCTTTCTCTTCCTCCTGCTTTGTCCTTCCGTTCCCTTTTCCCATCTCCCCAGTTTGCGATGTGTCCTCCAGAGGCCCATCCACTCTCACCGGGGTTTCTCGTGTGGAGGCCCTGTCGTTTGATTGGTTGTGTTTGAGTTTGATTGACGTCCCCTGCAGCTGATGGTGGTCTGGCGGTGGTGAGGCTGTATGGAGAGACTCAGGAAGAGCTGCTGAGTGTGGGAGAGGTCAACGAAGCGTGGAGACGCTTTGACATCGACATCGTCTCTAAGGAGGAGTACCAGGTACTGCCGTGCCACTAACGCTCTTGTGGGACCGTAGCCATGCAAACGTGCACACACGTGCACGTTCAAAATCACACGCGTGTGCGCACACTCACATGCACATGAACATACAAATATACACGTACATACAGACTCGCGCATAATCGCACGTCATAACCATATACTCACAAACATGCGCACAGACACAGACAAACACAAAATCATCGCCACAGACAAAACGTACACAAAAGAAATGTGTATATGCATGTCTGTGTGTGTGTGTGTGTGTGTGTGTGTGTGTGTGTGTGTGTGTGGTAGATTGTGTTTCAGGGTGCGAAAGGAAAGAACGGTCCGTTGGCTCTCGATGACATTCAGTACACGCCAGGAGTCAACTGTGCGGGAGAGAACACGGACTCAGAGTGTGAGACGACGTCTGTTTGTCTTTTTTTCTTCTGTGCAGTTACACCTCTCTCTCCAAGCTAGAAAGATTCACACTGACTTTATTAACCTTTCAGGAGCAGTCTAGTTTTGCCAGAGTATCGCAGGACATTAACCGCATTAGATGCAGACTGCAAGGCAAACCCTCTCTTGCACTCTGTTAAATAAAAGTATGTTAAAAGAAAATAATGATCTGGCAAAGACATGTTTTCTTGCAGGTTTACAAAGCAAACATGGCCAACCTACATGTTAATTCACTGTACACTCCCTGGACGTCCCTGGGGTGCCATTTGTACATTTCCACACATTAAATAGCATTTTAGTGTTATTTTTACAGAGTTCATGTAAGTCTGAAAGAGATCTACTCTAATCTGTGTCCTTGTAACATTTTGCCATGCAGCTTTGTGCATAAATGCTCCTCCCCTTTCCTTTCTTTAGCCCCACCCCCTTCTGATGACAAGGGAGGGATCGCGGCATCAGTTGTTGTGATGCTGCTGCTGGTGATCACCCTGGCTGCTCTGCTGGTGTTTTACCTGCGCAGGCGGGGGAGTCTTGGCACCCCGGGGCAGGCCAAGACATCAGCGAGCTGCGGCATCGCCAACGAAGCATACGACCCCAACGCCACAGTACGTAGCATCACAGTTAACGGCCCTCATTGGCAAACCTTCCCATAAATGTGACTTGCAAGACGTAGCATTACATTGCATTACATTACATTTGTTTGGCAGATGCTTTTATCCAAAGCAACGTAGAATAAGCGCATACCAAAGGTCACTGGAACGACTACAAAACACAGATTCAATAAGGTACAATACTAATTTTGTACAGTTATTCATAGCCATGAACGCATTAAGTCCATTTCACACAGTGAACATTACTCTGACCTAACCTTACTCCGACCTGACCTAATAGCATATGATGATGTTTATTATTATGATTATTACTTATGTGCATCATATACTTGGATCGAGCTAAGCTACACATATGGCTTGGTAAATGGTAAATGGACTGCATTTATATAGCGCTTTTATCCAAAGCGCTTTATAATTGATGCCTCTCATTCGCCAGAGCAGTTAGGGGTTAGGGGTTAGGGGTTAGGTGTCTTGCTCAAGGACACTTCGACACGCCCAGGCCGGGGTTTGAACCGGCAACCCTCCGACTGCCAGACAATCGCTCTTACCTGCTGAGCCATGTCGCCCCGCCTTAACATACATATTAAGCAGCCTCACCCTGCAGCAAGCAGAGAGTCGTGGGAGTTTTTTTTGGAGGAATGCTCTCGTATATGAATAGACGGAAACGGGGATAAGATGGAGTGTGACATCGGCGCGCTGGCAGGCACTCTGTGCACGCAGCGAAACGAAGGTCCATGTGTCGGCTCTAGTGATGACGCGTCTCCATCTCTTGGCAGGACCACGTGTCGGTGCCCCCCGTTGACAGGAAACCAGAAGACGGCTTTGCCAGCGTTTCATATTCGACGGTAAGGGCTCAACGTCAAATGGCTTTCCTCAGTCACCGTTGAGTTGTTGACTGACGCATCACTGGGTTAAAAGGAGAGCGTACCTCTGGAAATTTGGCAGACTTGTTACCAGTGATAGCGTCGGCTCAGTCAGGATTGCAGAGCCATAAAGTTGTGAGCCTGGCTCACTGAGGTTATGAATGGACCTATTCTGTATTTTCCCGCAGGATTCCGAGGAGCGAGAGATTGTGTAGAGGGAGAAAGAGAGTCCACTGGCACCGTTGTGACATCACACCTGGAGAACTGCTCGAGTCACGTCGTACCTCGACTAGCTAGACGCACCCATGCATGCGCACGTGCACTGCAACAAATTCAGATCTCTGTGTTTGCATACTGTATAACATTCGGAGAGGCACTGATCTTCTCCCGTCTGGATTACTGCAGCTCCCTCCTTGCTGGCCTCCTTGCCTCTGCCACCAGACCTCTGCAGCTCATTCCAAATGCTGCTCACCGTCTGATTTACAATCTTCCCTTTCTCAGCCTTGTCACTCCCCTTTTCATCTCCCTCCACTGGCTACCTGGATCACCTGTATTGGCTCACATGAAATTCAAACCCTGGTGGTGGAACGAGCTTCCCACTGCGGTCAGGACAGCAGCAGAAACCCTGCCCATCTTCTGGTGCAGAAGGAAGACTCACCATGTCTCCCCTGACCCTCTTTAGCTAACCTTTCTTTTTCTCTTTCTTTCTTTGAATTTCCTTTCGGGTAATGTTGTAGTTATAACTGTGTAATGGTAGGTTATCTGTCAACCGGTGCTTTCTTTCATTACAATACAAATGGTTTTTTGTTAAGTTAACATTACACTCATTGATTTTTTTAATGGCCTTCTGTGAATTTTTGGTGATACAGCATTTTTGTATTCTTTTGTGGCAGAAAATTTTCTCCATGTTCGTATGTCACTCTGGATAAGAGTGTCTGCCAAGTGATTGTAATTAATGTAATGTAATATAATTTGGTTTGAACAATAACAAAGATCTCGTAGAGGCTCTGCTTGCTTTTGCAAAATGTCAGTTCATCTGTTCAGAAATGAGCAACAATGTGTTCAGGAATCTGTGTGTGTGTCTGTGTTTTTGGTGTGTGTGTGTGTGTGTATGTGTGTGAAAGAGAGAGAAACATATATACAAACCCTATACCAATGACCTGCCATTCCTTCTTGCTTACATTTTATAATGTGTAAATTTACATGTTCTTGATTAAAGCAAACTAAACTTTAAGTTGGAGTCTCGATTTTCAATTTTTTTTGGTGGGATGTTTTTGGTTTTGCTGGATGTTTGGTTTGCTGTAAACAGAATTGGAGATATTTGCAGAAAGATTCAATTTCTTTTTACAAAGTGTATGCGTCCAGAAAGCACGGCAAGGAGTCATCATCAGGAAATCTACCTTGCGGGCAGAAGGACTCTCTGTGACACTGGTTCCTGACAGTGTCACATGTCACATTCATTCAGTAGGTGTGTTCTACAATTGGGGCATGGGAGTGTCATTCAATTAGCGAGAACCAGAGTGACTACTGTAAACCACAAAGGAGATTAAGGGGTGTGGAGGCAGAACTGTATCGCAGTGTCCTCCAATTACAACAGAGCAGTCTTTTCCTGGAATTTGCAGTAGCCGACAATAAGTGAAATATGCACTTGGATGGCTGCATTGCCCCTGTAACACTGGTTGCTCTTCTCCAGCTATGGCTCCACCATTATCGTAGTTTTTCAATACATTTAGCTGGGCGGTACTGTGCATTTTCAGTTGTGTATTTCAACGTATCGTGTTTTGAAGTACTTTGTACATAAACAAAATATTTTTTATGTAGTCTCTTCTCGCCACAAACTGAACGAGCTTAAGTGATATTTTGTAATTATGTTTATTCTGTTTTAGATTCAGATATTAGCACTATCATTTTAAGACTGAACCCCAGGTCACAAGGTGCTTACTGTAACCAAAGCAACAAATTGGCGGCATCTCTGGGTTTTTGGCTGGGGAAGAAGGGAGTTTTTAGGTTTGTCATAGTTGTTAGAAGTGTCTTTACCTGTGTCTGTCTCCTTACAGGGAAGATTAGTGGCCATTGCTCAAGCGATGTCATATTCAAGGACGGTTGCAGTTTCAAATCTTTGGTGGGTGCCATCATACCCTTCATGGCGCCAAGTGTCACAGTCCAGAACTGATGCATGTGAAAGAAAAATGTATGTACATTGAATGTATAGTATACAGTGAAATGTGCAGCGTTAACTCTAATAGAGTTTATATGAGTCCGATTTGCATTAAATGTAGCCTGCCAGAGTAATTCTATAACTGATGCTATTGGTTGTACCAAAGTCTTATATACTCCTAGGGGTCTCAGTCTAACAATGTGACAGATATTATGAAATATGACAGTTATTGATACTGTCCGTATGTTTTGTATTTGCTTAATCATTAAAGGTAGACAAGAGCACACCGTATCTTGTGATTATGATGATTTATCAGTTAAAACCACTGATAAGCCTCAAGAACAGAACGGACCAGAATGGCCAGAATTAGAGTTTGCAAAAATGTGCCTTTAAACAAACTCTTATAGACAAATGAGATGAGCATTAGCCATTGCAAAAGCAATGGAAAGAGGAAAGAATGGAGAAAGTAGGGAACTGCTGTTGATTCTTTAAGTAAATCTGCCACCCTCTGTTTTTGACCTGATAATCTGTGCTGTGTTTTGTGACTCATGAATTTGTTTCTTTTAGATTGTAGCTTGCCCTTTCAATTTATATTGCAATCAATTAACCATTAATCCTATTATCAAATAATAATAATAGTTTATCAAATGTTACTATATTGCCCTTTGTATACGCAGTGGCACAGTGGTGCCCTGTAGCACCGTTGTCTCTTTGCAAGACGGTACTGAGCTCGAATCGCAGGTGGCCCCACCCGATTCAACGAGTGGTATGGATGGATGGAAGTTTACCATGCCTTGTTTATTTTTACCCCACAAAACATTTAGGCCTATTTGGCCCAGTGTGAAATAATTAGTTACGAAACAAAATGACCAAGTTCATGTATTTGAATGAAGTAATAAAATGTAGTTCACAAAACCACTAATATTTTACTGAACTTGTTAGCTTAATGCAACTTATTTATCGTTGCCGTGCCAACAGAAAATGCTTGTCACCGGAGTTTATAATTTGTATTCCACAGAACCTTGAACCTTAAATGTTTAACAAGCTCAGAAGTCGTATTGTAATCAGTTATTTAATAATTTTTAATTGGGAGAAGCAACTCATCAGCTCTGACGAATTTTTTTTTTGTTGACATAACTCCTAGCTCTTGAATAAACGCTTATGAAATTTGCAGTAGGCTAGAAAAAATTATTTTTGAATTTATCGTTTTGTCTCTAGCGCTTATTCTGAGTGCGCGGTAGTTTTATTTAGGCCTAGGCTACCTAATTAGAGAACGAAAAAAAATTATTTGAGCTAATGAACTGCGCCGAATCATCTGCTCAGCAAACACGCAACCTATTAGCCTGAGCAAGACAACCGATCCCCCTTTCTCATCGTTTTCCCTGTGCAAGGGTGTCGGGCAGTGGTGCGGAGGAAATAGTGATGATGTTGTGCGCATCTTTTCAGGCTTTCATCCTCTTCATTTGCTCTGCAACCGAGTTGGCAGGTGCAACCGGCTGTTAACTAACCGGTGGCCGTTAATTTCCCGGTGGGGTAGCCTAACCCGCTTGCCAACTGAATGGAAACGGCTTTAAACGCGAACGCAGAGGAGTCTGGAACAGTGTGTTCGCTCACTGATCCGTCGCCTGTTTGTTCTTCGTTCTGATCTGCAGGCACATCATTTTACAATCTAATTCTCATTTCTGAATATGAACTAAAGCTACGATGCGTTCGGACAGAGCTCCAGGACTGTTTAAAAAAATGACGAATCTTCTTTTTGGGGGACACAATATACTATTTGGTAATCGCACTAAAATTGATTTTATTTTATCCTATCGCATTGCCACATGTTAGTAGGCTATGGATACGCTTTCTAAAAAATACAGACACGTGACAATCAGGACATAATAATGGCTCAAATTGTTTGACCCTGTCAGTGAGCCCAAGCAAATGAAAAAACCTATTTTACGTGGACCTAATGTAAATTACAGTCATTTCTGAAATGTGTTTTATAAAAATTGTACTTAGGAAATAAAAAACACTCACAAACAAAAAGAAACAAAAAACCCAATGGAATCGTCCAATAAACAATCATTTTATTTGAAATACATTCATTATTTTTTTCACGTTAAAAGTTAATCGTGTAGCTATATAAGGCAATTTTGAAAGAATTATATCATTAAAAAACAATGATATTATGAGTTTTTCCCCGCTTGCACGATGTCCAAAAGTCAGCAAGCATGAAATGAGCTCAACTTGCCCTATGAAACGAATCACACCACAAATCTACGTCTGTCCAAAAAAGTTGAAGAAATGTATTAACAAGCCTACATGAACTTCTAGGATCTGCAAATTCTGCTCAGATTTGTAGCCAGAATTCTGAGAGGATACTCTACGTTGGGGGCAAGGCGTCGATTGAGTGAACAGACAACCCCATTGCTTACAGGCTAACAAGATTTTCTTTAGACTAAGTTCCGGAATTAAAAACAAAAAAAAACAAAAAAAAAAAAAACGTGCGGTGTTCTGATGTAGACATCTGTGAGGTTTCATAGTCAGTGATAATTTAAACAGGAACAGGAACATGAACAGGACCGAAAATGATAAGCATGCAACGCTATAAACAACATCTGATTGACTAATCTTTTTTTAGCTCAACAAAATTCTTTTCATTGTCTACGTCAAGTTGTTCAAGGAACACTGTTCAAGAAAGCGCGCCGGTTTCACTTCGCTGCCTGACTGACATTCCATCTGGCACAGACGTCACCAACAATCACCGTAGGCCTACCCTTTAAAAACTGAACCTGAACGCCGCAGCACAGGCAGAGAAAACATCAACACACCACTGCTGTCCTCATTGATCGGTTCTGCTGCACTCAAGTAAGTTGGCTTCAATTTTTATCATAGTATTTTAAAAAAAAGTTTCTTTCTTTTAGGTGCCTGGTATGTCCAGCATGATTTTCTTCATGACTTTGAAATTTCAAAGTTTATAGATCACTTAATCTACTGAATATCATACATAGATTTTTTTTCCTTTTTTTACTTCAAAGAAGCAAGGGGTAAGGAATGCAAGGGATTGTGTAACCAACAGACCTGGGTCTAATACATATTTGTTTTCGATTCAAATACTTCTACACTTCACTGATCTTGTCTGGTGTATTGGAACCAATGAAATACTCTCAATAAGAGCAAACCCTGCCTTCTGTTCATATTGGCAGGCTCAATTACACCAGGCAAGGTCAATAGAGCACAGAAAAGTATTTGAATCCAAAACAAATACATATTTGACCCAGGTCTGGTAACCAATCAGATGCAGAGACTAATTATTTGGCCAGATGTAGAGAACCAACTTTTATGTGTGTTTATAAGATGGGGTTTAATGTGTGGTTATGCATAGGGGAGCTTGCCCAGGTAAACAATCACAGCATCCCATATAGAAATTGAATGGATACACTGGAATATATTGTATATATATGGAATTTTAAAAAAAGTAATAAATACATTTAATATATCGGTGTAATATATTGCAATGCCTGAGAAGCGGCAATAATGTGCATTTGCCCATATATAGTTACCTTTCGCAGCATCTTGATGATATATTTCAATATATTTTCAGCATATTACATTTCTGTCACAGAATACCTCTTTATCATTCAAAGATGAAAGAAAACAAAATATCACAGAAGAGTAAACAAAGCTAAAGAATATTGTAGCTGCCTAGCAAATAAAACAAATCTACTGTGTTTGAAAAGGCTTGACTGCCTGTTAAAGAACTGAGGCTGGAATTTAGAAGAAAATCTACAGAGCAGCCATTTCGCTGGATGGTCAAGGAACTGGCAACAGTATTCAATAATGTAATAGCAGCTGACTAATAAAATGGGCATCCTTTGTGGTGGGTGAATACACACCTTACCTGTCTCTGGACAGCATTGTTTCAATTCTCCAGAGGCTTCCTTCTGAGATGATATGCCAAAACGTTCTGTAAATTACACATTAATTAAACGACTCTAATTTTCTCTTTAAAGGAAACGGCAATTTATTCGTGTAATAGAGCTTCCCTCCCACTTCAAGTAATGCAGGTTCAACCTGATATTATACCATGAGTGACCTTGGGCCTGTATTCTAGGGGAGCTGATCTAGGATTGTGTTTTGCTGTCCTTTTCTTACATTGTAAAAAAAAAAAAGGATGGCAGCATTGTTGAAAATCATGGAAAACTGAAAAAAGGCAGAAAGCACAGTGTATTTTTTTTTTATTTTAAACATTGATGTCTTAAATAAATTAATATATTTAAATGACTGGAATACGGTGCACAACTGTAGCTACACTAACAATTACTTGAAGTTTCAAGAAAATCACCAGGCAGTTGCCACTAGGAACAAATATTATTATTATTATTATTATTAATATTATAATTCATTGATAGGCTGTTGCATTTAACCACAGTCCATCATGGGAAGAAAGAGCATGATTTTTTTTTTTTGCCTTTAATGACAGAACCTTGTTAGAAACAGAGCATGGCAAAATTGCATTGCCAAAATAATAAAACAGGGTTACTACGCCTCAGTTTTTATTTCTTTAGAGTTTGTTTTTGCACAACAGGTTATAGCCTACATTGTGAGGTTTGAGTCTTTGGTGGAGAACCTGTTGTTACCGCGACGTAAACCATAAGCCGGGACGGCGCGATCGGCATCGACTCTCGTGACAGTCTTGACAGGAGCTGTCAAACATGTAATTGCAGCTACTATAACAATGATGTAATCTTTGATCAGACTGCATTCCAGAATCTGTATACGTTGTCACATTGTGTTGTTCCCAGCAATTGATTAAAATGCGTATGCCTATACAAATGAACAAACTGTAAGCCATGTTAAGGCTCACAGCTACCATCCAAAACTGCTGAAAAATCATGGAAAGCACTAAACATGGAGGGCATCATGGAAATGGCACAAAAAAAACAACAAAAAAAACAGGGACATCCACGGAACTGCCAAAAAAAAAGAAAGAAAAATCACAAAATCTTTGACGCCCGCAACGTCCATGGCACATGACATATCCATAATGCGCAAAAAAAAGAGACAGAGGCTACTCCTATTCATAAACCTTCCTGTGCTTTATGAACATATTCCCAGGTATTCAGCATGACAAGAATGGGCAAGTCGAAGAGCTTTGAAGCTTTCAACTGTGTGAATGGTGTATTCAACGTATGACTTGTATATCAGTGTTTGATATCAGTGTTTGATATACATATCAGAACTCTCAGAATTAAATCATTTTTACGACCTTATAGACCATATTTAAGTTCAGCAAGGAACACACATATATATCTATATACACACACGTACTGTATATTGAATACTGTGCTATTTATGCAGGTGTAGTATATACAATCCATGCACTGCCGTGTTGCTCTGCTACAACGTCAATCATTCTGACTGACCTCCTGTCACTTCTCCCCTTCCCCCCTGCCCCCCCCCCCTCCCGCCCCGCCCCCCCCTCCCCCCCCCCCCGGCTCAGCCATGTCCTCCCTATCGCCCAGCTCTCAGTTGAACAAGGCCGTGCTGCAGCGCTACCTAGCCCTGCCCCAGGGCGACCTGTGTCAGGTGACCTACGTCTGGATCGACGGCACCGGAGAAGGGCTGCGATGCAAGACGCGGACGCTGGAGAGCGAGCCCGCCTGCGTCGAGGGTAACCGCTTCTCGTGCGCCCGCACGCGTACGCGCACACGCACGCTCACGCACAAGCACACGCACGCACACATTGCCCCCCTTTAGTTTACCGTTCTTTCTGTTATTTTTCCTTCACTTTTTTTTTTTGTTGAAAATTCTGTTTATTCATTTTCCATATTCACAGTATAACAAAACATAACATAACATAGCATAAAACCAGTGCCATAATAATAGATATTACATCTGTACATTTGACACATACTGTACGTGCACACCACTCCTCCCTCCCACACTGACACACTGTGGATTCCACAACATCACTCTCACCCCACAAAGTAAAAATACAGAGATATACATTAAAAAATAAAAATAGTTAGTAAATTAAATAGATTCCATCTAAGTCATCCATGGGTCTCCTTCACTTTTTTAGTAGTGTTTTTAATAATTTAAATCTCTTTTTATTATCAGTCCAAAAAAAATAAATAAATAACATAATAATAATAATAACAATAATAATCACATATATTTTGCCCTCTCCTTGGCAGATATCCCAGAGTGGAATTTCGACGGCTCCAGCACCTACCAGTCAAAGGGCTCCAACAGCGACATGTACCTTATCCCCGTCTGCATGTTCCGGGACCCGTTCACCCGTGACCCCAACAAGCTGGTCCTCTGTGAGGTGCTCAACTCCGACCGCGAGCCCGCAGGTACTTCCCCCCCCCCTCCCCCCCCAGTGTCTGCAAGCGCTTCATTTTCGCTTTCACTTGATTTGGAGGAAATAAAGTGCCCTCTTTCTCCTAAAAGCCTTCATACTTTTAAGGTTGATCATTGTGGTCCCTCCTAAGATGATCTGTACAGGGCAAAGATTGTGGAAAATGAGGCCCCGGGTCTAGTAATCTAGTAATAATACTTCAGCTCATTAGACACCTTCTTCCGGATTGCTGACCATTATTACTTCACGTCGTTTATTATTTTCACATTGCTTTCATATTCAGAATGTTATTCTTTGTTTGCTATAACACGGTAATCATGTGAGCAGTTCAGCCGTCTGAAACAGCCTGCGTTCCCTGCGTTGTTGTCCAGAGCACAACACGAGATTCAGCTGCAGCAAAGCGATGGAGGCGACAAAGGATTTTCAGCCTTGGTTTGGGATGGAACAGGAGTACGTCCTGCTGGGGATTGACGGACGCCCCTACAGCTGGCCACAGGGGGGGTTCCCAAGACCCCAGGGTGAGTAATCCTAAAATCACGACAGTTCATCTTATGTTAGCCTGTGGAGCCACATACCATCCATTGAGATGGGCGAATACTCACTGAAGTCATTCAGGTTAAGCACCTTGCTCAAGGTTAAGGGCGGCACAATTAGGGAGAGAAACAAAAACAGGAAAGACGTTTTTTTTTTTTTAGAGAAATCCCATCCACATATAATTTCAAAAGTGGTCACAGCACCATGAATCATGTCTGTGTTTTGAACCGGAGGAAGAATCTTTGATCACAGCATTCTAAAGCCGGGAGAAAAACTGTGAGAAAACCAAGGTCGTTATTTCATCTTGATTTTAAAAATGAAAGTACTACCTTTATTATCAATGGGGAAAAAAAACATGTAACCGAAAACAGATACAGAGAGGAAGAAGATGACAAGAAAGGAAAGTGTGATTATAAAGACGTTTGTGGTGTGAGAATGCATTTCTTTTCACAGTCACAACGAGTTGTTTCTCACAGAAACTTTCTCATGAGAGTGCGTCTGCTGTCTTTTAAAAAAAAATGCTGCTCTTATTTTCTCCAAATTTGGAACGGGCACTTAAATAGCCAGCAAATTCACGCTTAGTTATCAAGGCCCCCTCTGTGAATTCAGGGAGCACAGATGAGCCTGAGCTCTCCACAGTACACCAGTGCCTAATGTGTGGCCCGTACGGTCAGACTAAAGGTGCCCCGAGTGGCTAGATGTGGGTCACCGGTCCGTGGCAGGACGAGGACAGCCCGCCCACTGAAACCCCTCCTCCTTGGGGTGACAGGATGACTAATTAAGCACCGCCCTGCAGGGCTGCTGGCGCTGCCTGCCTGTGCTCACAGTGTGCACCAGACCATGGGGCCTGTTCACGAGAGTGCTCTCTCACCCAGGCGTTAAGGCTGTCCTGCTGTAGCACGGATGCCAAGATGGCGCGGCAGTCCTATTGACAACTGGAAGAGTGAGCGTTCATGAAACCCAAAATGGGCAGGGCCCTGCGATAGATTGGCGGCCTGGCCCCAATGCATTCTGGGATAGGCTCCAGCAAACCCCCCCCCCCCCCCCCCCTTCGTGACCCTGCTCAGGGTAAGCGGGTATAGATAATGGATGGATGGACAGATGGATGGATGAAAATGGGCAGGGCAGGTATACTACTACCGTAGACTTTGTCTTTGTCTTTTTTGCTTTTTTTACAGTGTTACCAGAAAATCAGGGTCAGTGTGGCCACTTGACTCACTGTTATGTTATGTTATGTTATGTTACTACTGTAGACTTTGTCTTTGTCCTCTTGGCTTTTTTACACTGTTACCGTAAAATCATGGTCAGTCGGGGGGGGGGGGGTCAATCCCAGTTTTTGATTCAGTGAGTTTAAAACTCGGTTGATGAATTGAGGAGAGTGTTGTGGCCGCCTGACTCACCCGGCTGTCCCGGGCTCTCCTAGGCCCGTACTACTGCTCCGTGGGCGCGGACAGGGCGTTCGGCCGGGACGTGGTGGAGAGCCACTACAAGGCCTGCATGTACGCCGGGGTGAGGATCTACGGCACCAACGGGGAGGTCATGCCCTCTCAGGTACACACACAGCGCATTCTGACCCCCTAACCCTGACCCTAACCCTGGCACCTGAGCGCCTGTACCAGAGGTCATGCCCTCTCAGGTACACACACAGCGCATTCTGACCCCCTAACCCTGACCCTAACCCTGGCACCTGAGCGCCTGTGTCAGAGGTCATGCCCTCTCAGGTAAACACAGCGCGTTCTGACCCCCTAATCCTGACCCTAACCCTGGCACCTGAGCGCCTGTACCAGAGGTCATGCCCTCTCAGGTGAACACACAGCGCGTTCTGACCCCTAACCCCGGCACCTGAGCGCCTGTGTCAGAGGTCATGCCCTCTCAGGTAAACACAGCGCGTTCTGACCCCTAACCCTGACCCTAACCCTGGCACCTGAGCGCCTGTACCAGAGGTCATGCCCTCTCAGGTACACACACAACGCGTTCTGACCCCCTAACCCTAACCCTAACCCTGGCACCTGAGCGCCTGTATCAGAGGTTTGACGCTCGCTTTCAAACGCTTTTCCTGTTTCCGCCAAACACTTTTAGCGGGGAAACAGTGAGCACAAGTAGAGAACATTTTGTTTAATTTTCAGAGGTTTTTACCCAAAGTTTGGCACCGCTGGCAAATAACAGCGACTGTAAAGTGGTGAACTCTTACCGAGTCCTTCTTAAATAATGGCATTACATTACGCAAGTGGCCATTTTCCATAGCATGATTCCCTGATCTGCTTCGATAACTGTACAAACCAGTTTAGAGACACGTTTTAGCATTGTCATTCAGCGCAGCTTACAAAATGCAGTAGAGTTTAGGTCGTGAGTAGAGCTGAGTCAAGTATCACAGCCATGTGCCAAATGGTGTGTGGTTTCATTAGTATTCCCAGCCAATCTGTAACAATCTGGCAGACTACATAGACCACATGGCCAAAAGTATGTGGACACCTGACATCTAACATTTCATTCAAAATTATGGCCATTGATATGGAGTTGGTCCACCCTTTGCTGTTATAATAACCTCCACTCTTCTGGGAAGACTTTGTACTAGATGTTGGTTGGGCATTGCTGCAGGGATTTAGTTCCATTCAGAAAGACGAGCATTAGAGAGGTCGGGCGCTGATTGGGCGAATAGGCCTGGCTCGCAGTTGGCCTTCCAACTGATCCCTAAGATATTGGATGGGGTTAAGGTCAGGGCTCTGAGCAGGCCAGTCAAGTTCTTCCGCAACTTATTTCGAAAAAACCATGTGTGCCCAGGGGCATTGTCATGCTGAAACAGGAAATGGTTGGGGAGCACAGAATTGTCTAGAATGTCACTGTATGCAATAGCATTACAATTTGCCCTCAGTGGAACGAAGGGGCCTAGCCCAAGCCATGAGAAACAGTCCCAGACTAAGGGGTGTCCAGATACTTTTGGTCATACAGTGTACCTGCCATTGAATATCCTGCATTGATATCAGTTTGTAAACCTCACTCTTCTTTTTGTCCTTTTCCCCTCTCTCCTTGCATTCCTCCTTCCCTTCATGTCATCATTCCCTTTATCAGAAGCATCACTAGGGGGGTGCGGGGGGTGCGAGGGGTCACTGGGCGACACCATCAGAGGTTTTGTGTAGCGATGCGTTCAAACAGCTAATTTCTCCAATGCAGTTTACTGCCAGTTGATTTAATTATCGGTATTAATGTGACGAGAAGCTCTTCGTCATTTGAATGCATAGCACGCACCCCCCCCCCCCCCGCTGGTTAACCACATCCAACAGCACCCCCCCACCCCCCCCACCCCCCCACCCACCCACCCCACCGCTGTCGACAACATCGGGTGACACCAACGGTCGACCGCACCGGGTGTCACCAACCCTAGTGACGCCACCGCCTTTTTACATCCTGTCCTCTTCCTGTCCGTGTCCCGGTAGTGGGAGTTCCAGGTGGGCACGTGCGAGGGCATAGAGGTCGGGGACCACCTGTGGATGGCTCGCTTCCTGCTGCACCGCGTGTGTGAGGACTTCGGGGTGGTCGCCACCCTGGACCCCAAGCCCGTGACGGGAGACTGGAACGGGACGGGCTGCCATACCAACTTCAGCTCTAAGGCCATGAGGGAAGAGGGAGGGCTGAAGTTAGTGTGCGACCACTCTGCTACACATGGAGAATCGCATGCACGCACGCACGCACGCACACACATAACTATACCGCACATGGAGAAATACACACATACAACTCTGCTACACATGGAGAATCGCACGCACGCACGCACGCTCGCACACGCTCGCACACACGCACGCACGCACGCACGCACACACACACATAACTATACTGCACATGGAGAAATACACACGTACAACTCTACTACACATGAAGAAATACACATACATACACACATACACACAAAACTATACTTCAAATGGAGAAATTCACACATAAAACACACAAAACTATACTTCACATGGAGAATATGCATTGAACTACACATGGTGACACACTTGTGTACACGCATAGACAAATATGTATTGTTGCTCATGGGTATGTATATATATATATATATATATATATATATATATTAT
The DNA here is from genome assembly GCA_039654925.1 of Anguilla pacifica. Taxonomy (NCBI): domain Eukaryota; kingdom Metazoa; phylum Chordata; class Actinopteri; order Anguilliformes; family Anguillidae; genus Anguilla; species Anguilla pacifica. Next base: position 5,844,970 of record CM077297.1, on the reverse strand, counting down.
TGCACCCAGTTTAAGTCTGAGCACAGTCATTTTTTGTATGTACAGTATATACACCACGCAGACACACACTCGCACACCTACATATGGACAAATATACTTACACTCACACACACACACACACACACACACACACACACACACACCACAATATCTGTTTACGTTGACTTAATTCACTTAGCGTATGTTTACTTAATTTAAATAAAAAAATGAACGAGTTGATTTCGGGCCTCCCTTTCCACCCTCGCCAGACACATCGAGGACGCCATCGAGATGCTGAAGAGGCGCCACGCCCACCACATCCGCCGCTACGACCCGCACGGCGGCGAGGACAACAAGCGGCGGCTGACCGGCCTCCACGAGACCTCCAGCTTCGAGCACTTCTCGGTGGGCAGGGCCAACCGCGGCGCCAGCATCCGCATCCCCCGCCAGGTGGACCAGGACGGGCGCGGCTACCTGGAGGACCGCCGTCCTGCGTCCAACTGCGACCCTTACGCGGTGGCCGAGGCCATGGTCCGGACCTGCCTGCTGGGGGAGGACAGCAACTGAGACTGCGAGGGTGGGGGCAGCTGGTGGGGGGGGGGGTTGGGTGGTGTACTGGTGGCGGGGGGTGGGGGGGGGGGGGTGTATTGATGGTAGCGGGGGGGCTTGACAGGGGGCGGTGACAGTACCACAGATTCTTTGGAGTCACCAGTCAAGTTATACTTCATTTGTCCTCATCCTTGAGACCTAGGAGCAGTGGGGAGACACGGTGCAGTGCCCAGGGACCAACTCTAGCTCTGGGGCCAGTGCCTCGTCAACGTGTCATACATGTCTTTGACGTATATATAAAACACTGAGCTATGCACATGAGAATGTAGTCTCCCTACTTCTGAAGCCAAGGCATTCCAGTCTTTCTGGAAAGGGGTACTACAATTGTAACCCTATCCTCTTTCGTTTTTGGATTTCTTTTATGGACAGTAATGTTACAGGTATAGCATGTATAAAGATAGTGTTCATCCCTCTCCACACCGAAGCCCTCATTGAATTCAAATTCAAATAAGCTTCATTGGCATGGTAAGGGCACACTTACATTGCCAAAGCATACACTGACGCGACAAACATAACATATAGGCAGTAACAATTTAACTACAGTAATACATTAATCTGAGTCTCTCTGCCTCTCTGATTTGAGACTGGGTGCAATGAATGCGCCGTGCATGCCGCAATTCATACAGACCATATGCTCTTGATTCAGAATGCAGCCGCATGACTTGTTGATCTGTCGGTCCCAAGCACGCTCATCGTGTCACATCCCCCCTCACCTCACCTCGCTAGCTACCCGCTGCAGCTAGCGTCTGCTTTCAAACCCCTTGGTGCTAGCCTGCTGGGCTGTGCATGGCACAGCTCCACCACTCTTCCCATCAACCTTCAAAGCTTAGCCTCCTATCGGATCTTTCTGTTGCACCTTTCTTGGTGTGACTGGCTGTCTCCTCCATGCATAGCTGCTTCTCCCAGTCACAACGGCCGTCAAAACGTTCAGTGGTAAACCAGTTCTTACTGAGTTCCTGTGGTCCCCAATGGATTCATGTACTCATGTTAGAGTGGAACAGACCCTGGTGGAACAGACATCCCAAAGTGGTCAAGCAGCAGAACTCTTAGGGCTGCAAATTGGTTCCTGTCCCATCCCCATCCCATAGCACTCCCACCTTTTGTACTAATTTAAATAATTATTGTTATTATTTATGCTTTTTGGGTTATATGACTGATGATTTCACATTTATCATCTTTGGGATGTAGTCCGTACATCATAGAATATGTACTTTGGTTCTTGCACTAGTACTAGTACTAGCACTTTAGTGATATTGCATTTATACTTGCTAATCTGGGAATGTTATTAGACAGGTCTGATATGATTGCTCATTTTAAACAGGTGAATGTACTTATGCGTCTCCTATATTGTATATCCTGTATTGTGTCTCCTATATTGTAAGTCACTATAGATTGGAGCATCTGCTAAAAATATGTCAGATTAGTGACATATACTGTATGAATGGCGTGTCTGGAAACTCGTCTTAAGTTTAACAGTACAATACAGTACTATGCAATGCAATGCAAGACAACAGAATAAAAATGACTTGTGTCTGTTTCTAAGCATTTTACAAATACAACATTTTGTGTTCCTATGTCTGTCACTCTCCCTCTTACAGTAACTTTGATTGCACTCTGATGTCATTCCAGGTAAATGCTAAGATCTTTGCTCTACTCCTGGAAGTGAAAGATGTCTTGTTAACAATATCTTTAGCTTTGATCAGCTTGCTTTACTTGTCATCTAACAAGTCTCACTGCATTTTTCCAGTCATACCTCCCATCAGATGAACAATATAATGGCATGTTAATTCAACTGACAGAAGGTATATGAGTCCACAGTGAACGAAAGATACTGTGTGAAATGTAATCCAGCCGAGTTAATTTTACACTGAGAAGGTCTGACTTTTGGCGTTCTCCAAAGACAGCACATCTGAGTCCTGGCAGATTTTTATTTATTTTTATTTTTAATTGTTGTCAGACTGTTGGCCAGATTGCCGTATTGTTTTAGTTTTACATATGTTTTTCCTGCTCGAAAACAACGGACGTTGTCAGTGACCTAGTTTTATACTTACACGCGTATATTGTTTTTTTTCCACAACAATGCTTGTCCGTCACCTGTGACGTCATAGGGTAGGGATACGAAAACAAACGTGGAAACGTCAAGCTGCAGTTTCCGAATTCAGGTTTTTACTTTCGATTTAGAAACGAAATATTTGCACAGCGCAGCCACTAGGTGGTAGTATAAGGCTGTTTATTTTGGAGTTAAATGGCTGGTGGCGGTTTTGATCATATATGAACGTAGCAAAATTAGCATACGCAGTATAATATTTGCTTATTAAAAACCTGTAGATAGCAACAGATCAGATCAGGATTGCCTTTAACATGCATGGGAGCATCATGTCATCATCAAGGTTATATATAAATTCTGAAAGAAAAATTGCTTAAGTTGACTTGTATTGAACATAGGTATATAGTATAGACTTTCTATTTATAGGCCAAACAATGTTACGAAGGAATCACTTGAAGTGACTTTGTTCAGTGCATTGTAATATACAGCCTCAGTAGACACTAAATATAAATAAATAAATAAATAAATTAATTAATAAACAAATAAATAAATAATCCAGGTACCTCAGGAAAGACTGAAAAACTGCAGAGGTGTCACTCCGAATCAGGAAGCTTAAGAATGATGTTGATATTACTTTAAATATAAAAAAACAATATTTCTCTTGGTGAAAATGTATGGAAAATAAGGAAAAAAGTATGAATTGCCTTCTTTAAGAAAAAATGGTACTATGGAAAATAACATATAAAAAAACTGAAGAAACAATTTGCCTATTGCCATTAAGATGAAGGTACAATACCTGCCTTACAGATGGTAGTTGAACCCACTACCATCCAGATAATAAACAGATCTTTATCGATGTAGCCTTTCTACCATAAGGCTAGAATGACTGACTTTTCTGTTAACTGTAACTGGTTACATTTAGGCTGGAATAAGTGTATCATCGTGATACAGAAGGACAGAAATGTGTCTCTGAAATCCTAAAGGCAGGCTATGTAGTTTTTTAGCCTTGCTATCACAGTCTCTGTATCCACACCCTCCCCAAACAAAAAAAGAGCACCATGCCCAGAAATGAAGCGAACATTTCAGAATAACAAATACAGGTAAAAATTTAATGCACAAATTCGGCAAAAGAGCATAAAGACAGAGATTCCCAGTGCATCATAGATATGCCTTAGCATGGTGGTTATTTTTATAATATTTTCAGGGTAAAAATCCTGCATAGTATGCCTTTAAATAAAAATCCATAATTCTGGAACACTAATAAAATACCAAAAATCAGGAACATGGCCCCTGTTCTGCAGCTTCTTAAAGGGATATTTCACTTTGGTATAACACAAGCAATTTTGTGGAGCTTACCCCATTGTACTTGCGTTGTGTGAATAGGCCTACTACGGGAGTGCACAAAGGGCCGATCCGTTTCGGGATTTTGTGCCAACTCCTCTTCTTAATTATTCAATTAGCCCAGTCATATCTTGATCTGAAAATCGCATAAGCACCAGCTTATAGCTGCACACTGCAAGCATATCCTAAAGAGTTTACTGTGCTCAAGTCCAGGAGTTAACCAGCCTAGTTTATAGAGCTGTCAAAAAACTAAAACTAAGGTAATTGGTTGGAACAAAAACCAGCATGCACACCCCCCGCCGCCCCCCCAGGACCGGTGCACCCCTGGCCGACTAGCAACATCAGCTGCCCCTGCTGGTGGATAATGACATCACCGTTCCTCTTGGTTGCCCGGTGTACATAATTACAAAAATGGTGGGCCTAAAAAACCTGTGTCACTCTGTCCAGTTCATGTGTCATTTGGACGTATTGACCACTTAATTGGATACAAGGCTAAGTATGCACAACATGTAGCTATGTGCTTATTTGCGTTGGACATTATTACCCTTTATTAGCTGAAGTAGTAACTTTTCCACTGTCTTTTTGAATTTTTTATTTTTTATATTAGAGTTCAGTGGCTCTGATATGTCCAGTTGGGTTGCTCAGTGCTACTGAAGTTGGGTTGTGCTGGTGATAGGACCTAGGCGTGCCACCCAGCTGGTTCGCCTGACAGAGAACGGATAGAGCTAAATGTAGAACTCTGAGAAAAATAATTGTCTCCCAGGCAACCTTGCTTCCTTGTGTGTTGTGCACAGCCCTGTGACTTAACTGTCAGAGCCACGGTTTCCGTGCCCCAAGGGCTGTGCCAGTGCTCCCTGTCATGAGGAGCATTATCAAAGGCATACTATGCACGATTTTCACCTTGAAAATATAATAAAATAACCATGCTCAGTCATTACTACCATGCACCAGTTTGATTTATGCCTGCTGGGTGTCCACCAACTGAAAGAAGCGCTCTCTGACTCATTTACAAACTGCAGCTCCGTGCCTGTGTCGCTGATGAATTACAACGTGCTGCTGTGAATTCTACACAGGCTGAAGATGCACCCACCCTCTTCTGGTGCAGTGCCCCAGCCTAAGGCCCAGAAAGCGTAAGGCTACAGTAGCTGGAGCGGCTTCAGCTGAAATAGCTAAACCACGAACTGAACACCTCTCAGCAGGTCGGGGGGGGCACCAAGTCCAAGTGCTCTCTGGATCTCATGGTTTCATGGTTTGGGCCAGGACCCTTACAGTAGTCCCAGGGAAGGCAAATCTTAATGCTGCAGCATACAATCACATTCTAGACAATTATGTGCTTCCCCAACAGTTTGGGGAAGGCCCTTTCCTGTTTCAGCATGACAATGCCTTACTGGCCCTGGTCCAGGTAAATTTGTCCCGCTTGGCAGAAGTGATTAAACCCTGCTTTTTACTGTTGATGTCACCACCCTGATATTAAAAATCATTGGGCGCTCAGGGGGAATGTGAGCCCCATGGCTGCTCCCTCAACTCCTTTCCAACTTTAGGCACCCCCAGACCCCCCCCCCCCCCCCCCCATACACATCAGCCCAGAAACACCCCCATTGTTGCCCTGGAAACAGAGCATGCCCATTCCTGAACATTGTCAACACAAAACACTGCAGTTTACATTATAGGAGGGCAACTGAACACAGGAAGACGTGTGTGGTTCACGATGGGAGAGGCCGCTATTGACACTGTAACATCCTGTTGGCCCTTACATTAGGCAGCGTCATCAACTATAGGTACGTCAGCGCAGTGCTTCTGTACTATAATAAACCATGTCATATTATTAATAAGAAAACAGATTTCCACCGAGGAGGCCCTAAATATCAAGGTCAGATACATGTTTAGTTAATATGTGGGTTGATCCTCCCCAGATGTATTAAATCGTGGCATTTCTACCCCCAAACTCATCACTACCCTTCCATTGAGAGCGGACGGAACGCTGATGTCAGCAAAGCGCCCGTCTTCAAAAATGGGCGGGGCTGGAGCACGTTGCGCAGGTCCTCTATTTTCAGACAAGCCCTTTCCATCATACACTAATGTGCGCTTCCCGTAACGGAAAGGACACGTGCTATCTGTCTGCTGGTACACAAACTACCCCCCAGCGATTGATACTGCGCCAGGCTCTCGGTGCGATTTTTCCGCCTGCAGAGAGGACAAAGAATTATTAGCTTATGCATGACGAGATGCGGAGGCGAGAGATCGCCTGACGAGATGCGGAGGCGAGAGATCGCCTTCCCAGTTCGGCACACGGAGTGACTCAGCGGACCCGTTGGTGGACAGCATCAATGATTTTAATTTGTCCTTTAATTGTCAAAATTGTCTTACACTTAGCTACATTATTACTTTTTGTACGTCGCTTTGGATAAGAGCGTCTGCCAAATAAATGTAATGTAATGGAAAGCCAAGAAACCTGTTCATTTGCCCCCAAGAACGCATGCCATCGATCAGGCTGATCATTGCCTTAATCGCGCCGATGAAACGACTTCCTGTTCGCGTCGTGTGCTGTACGATGCACGGAACAGGATCAATACGTTTTCATTGCACGCATCAAACACATCGATTTATTTGATCATCGCATCTACTTATAAAGGACGACTTTGCAGTTTATTTTAAAATCGAAATTCATTTTGTAATGCATTTACCCGACTGTGTTTCTGCTGGAGCTACTGCGTGTAGATGTGCAATTTCTCCATGTTACGAGAACGGTGTCCTGCGATGGGTTTGAGCCAACAACCCACAGGTGCAGGTATAAGTGCGGTGAACTCTAGGTAACTCTGTAGGACAGGGGTGTCCAATCTTATGCGAAAAGGGCTGATGTGGCTGCAGATTTTTGTTTAAGACAAGCACCAAGACACTTGATTCCACTTATGATTCCCACGTCTTATTTGAAGACCATGATTAGTTAATTTGTGTACTAAGTGTATTGGTGCTGGGATAAAAAAATAAAATAAAAAAAACATCACACTCATCGGCTCTTTTCGGATAAATTTGGCAACCCTGCTATAGGACAATGGTTCCCAACCTCGGTCCTGGACTACTGCTCTGTATGCTGGCTTTCGTTCCAACCACAGTTGCAATTCCAGAATTTTAACACGTTGTTAATTTTTTTTTTTTTTAACTAGGAGCTTTTCGTGTTCAGATGGATTATTTATCCACTTAAGCCACATTATGTATAAAAAAACTGCCATGAACACAAAAATTCCCATGTTCAGATTGCGCTTATTGTGCTATAGGCTACTGTAAAAAAAAAAAAACATAAAAGAGGTAAGAGCTTTTTGGACCAATTGAAAGATAGGTTAATCAGTCTCGTGAACACGTAGCTGAATATGTTTTTAATTTTCTGAAATTTATTAACACAATGCAGGTTTGGCTCGTTATTATTTGTCTTGTCTTTGAATTCTTCATTAACTTCTAGATGATTAGAGTTAGTACCCAGGTGTCCACACCTTAACCAATTTGAAGCCCATTGATTCACCTCCGTCTTTAATGCCATCAGTTAAAAATAATTAAACTTTTAATGGAATTTCTTGCAATGTAGCACAATTTGAACACGAGACTTTTATTCTTCATAGCTATTTCTGACATAATGTGGTTTAAGAGGGCAAGTGATGCCTCTAAACATGAAAAGCATCTAATTAAGAAAAAATAGCAACTTGTTAAAATTCTGGGATTTCAATTGCGGTTGGAACGAAAACCAGCATACACATGGGTATTCCAGGTCCGAGGTTGGGAACCACAGATCTCGGAGATGCCAAGCGCAAGACAAATATTGACTTTATCAGAAGGCACAATGGGTCATAAAGGAAATGTATGCATGCATTATGGATGTCTTGACTAATACCTTTCTCGTACGTTGCGCGGACATCAGTAATGGGCTGGCTATTGTTAAGGCTCCGCTATTTGAATGCTTATGCTATAATTTAATGTTTTAAACAGAACCGACAGCAGGTGGCAGCGTCAGAACTTTCCACACTTGTTGCGGTTCCTCTTCCATTAATTAATCTCCAGGTCTTTGTGTCTCTCTCCCATTGTAATCGTGGTATTCAAAAAATGACATTTTTTTTATTGATGTTTGCAAACAATTACTTAAGCGATGGACCCACACAATGCCGGTGAAATAAAAATTGAAATAAACCCTGCTTGAAGATTGGGGCTCGGATGTAACGAGGAAGGAAAGAAAGAAAGAAAGAAAGAAAGGAGGGAGGGACGCTCTAGCCAGCATTTACGATGACGTCATCGCCCCGGGCGCGGAGAAGTGGACGGTCACAGAGAGAGCGTGCTGCAGGTGGGACGACGTTACAGCGCCGCTTCGCTTCCACTAGCGAAGGATACGCTGTGGGTTTTTTAGGCTGCTTTGCATTTCGTTGTGTTGGACATACCAGGCAACATGGGGAAGCTGCAGGAATTCGAAATCACCTTCACCAACAACAAAGTGGTCTACAGTCCGGGCGAATCCATTTCGGGAATGGTTAAGATCACAAGTGGAAACCCGCTGCAATACAAAGGTGAGGAAAATACGTCCACTCCCCCAATATTTCTCATTATTAATGCCGCCCTTCGTTTTGCACCAGATCGCATTTTGTCTAGCCAGTTTCGGTGAGCGGTTCCAGAAAAAACAAAACAAAACGGATTTTTGACGTTTCATTTATTAAATAGAATAATGTGTGACAATCAAAATCGATCAAATGTATTTGTGACATGTAGGCTACTATCATGTCAGTGATCTTTGACGAGGTTCTTGTGAACAATAATGCTATATATTTATGTTTCATTTAACGATGTATTGTTTCCCTTGATTGTAACATGCTGACTGTAAGATAATATTCTTAATAGTCAACATTAATTACAATAGCCCCAGATATTAAACATTCCATAGGACAACTATGTTATGTTTTCCTTTGCGTCTTTCGTGTTTTTAATCTGGTTTACGTGCACGTATTCAGATAGTTTATTATGGTCGATCCATTTGCAGTATTCGCATGGTGATACAGTACAGCCGTAGCGTTGAGTCGACCGACCACACGCCCAAATGCAACAGGTGTGCAGATTGTCTGGGTTATTGTTATAGGTCTAGGGCGGTGTGCGTTTTGAAAACAAAAACTGTTGTCGTTTTACTAGGATTGTAACTAATCAGACTTAAAATATTACCGCATCATTCATTCTTTATTACAATTCGAGATTTGACGTAACATAAACCTAAAATGTATCACGGGCAAGATTATATTGGATTTATAAGATTTGTAAAATCTATTGGCATTCACTTATCAATCGTTAACATTAAGTAAAAGATACAGAACTTCGGCAGTTCGAAACTAGGCCAAGGGACCTAACGATAACGAATAGGGATGAACAGCAGCCTGTGGTTAATGTAGGTTAGGAAGGTAGCTATACACAGGTAAGAAAGCATGTTCCTCGCGTTTCTATGGGGTTATACAAAGAGTCTATTGTTTCCTGTTTGTTTGCGTGGAAACTATCCAAACGAACCTGTGTGCATTTTCACGTAGGGTCGACCGCAAACTAGGTAGGGTCGACCGTAGGGTAGACTTGTGGTCGATGCGCGAGAGCGCTGCGATACTTTTTCTTGAGGAGACAGCCCATGCATAGACTGCCTACCAGTATTACAGATGCGCAGCTGGGTGGCACCCCTTGTAACCCGATGTGTGTTTGGCCATAACATGGCAGGAAACAGCCCTGTAATGGGATTTTTTTATCCGAAGGTGTCCTGGCATTTCTTTACAAACTGTAAATAGTGCGCCAGTATCGCCGGTGATGGATTTTTCCTGACGTAGCACAACATCTCTTGCTGAGAGTAGTTTTGAGAGAGCGCGGCCAGCGATCCAATTGTGTGAGGGATGAATTATGCCTCCCGTTAACTCCCCAGCATGGTAGAACACGGAATAATAACCCTTTTCAATATAATAATCCTTTCTTTTTTTCGCCTAATAAAATGCTCAACAGGGTACCCTACATAATTTAAGAATCGGGCTGGTAGTGAAAGTATTGTGGAAAGGGATCGGAGACGGTAGGTTTCCGTTTGCGTTAAATCATTTTTTTTCCGGCAGACAGCCTCCTCGGTTAAAAAAAGTTATCCTCAGTAACTGTGCATTTGTGAACACGGCATGGTTCTCAGGCCGTGTCTCGGAATTCCACCTTGAATAAACTGAGGTTAACCACAAGTGACGCGTATTGTACGTTACAAGGCCGTTTGAGCGGACCGAAGACAAACTCAATGCATGAGATCCGCACATTGTGCGGGTTGTAGTTTTTTAGGCCATGGAGAAACACAACTCAACCAACGACATCGACGCAAAAGTCTGGTCATTGTGTATTCTCTAAAATATACGGTGGTGGAATATTTCGTTGGTTTTAACCTGTGAGGGTAAACAAAACATTGCATAAGAATGCACCCGCACGCAGTTTCAACGCCCCTAGTGATTTATTAACAAACAAAAGTTTCTAGCTACGTGGTCTTCACCGGGTCTTTAAACATTTGTTTTTTCCACATGCTAAAACTCTTTAAATTTTTAAAATCTTGGACATGTGCATATTACTGGATTTGCATGTTGGTCTTTTGATGAGCAAAACCGTGACACAAAAGCGGTATTGGTGCCAGGTTTTTAAAGGTAGCTTTTATTTTTAATGCAGTTATTTTTAACTGACATGGCAAACCAGGGTTCCTCAAACTCCGTCATGCAGCCCCCTGTGTATTTCACTTATAAGTTCATAAAACTGTAACCTATAATTCCATAAACGTAAAACAATCAAACCTCTTTCTGGAGGAATCGTTTGCCATGTAACACCACCTTAAATGAAAACATTCGTCGATCAATTAAACGTCCTGGGACATTAATTCATGGTAGTCATAGCTGTTTCTAACGTAATGCTGCATGAAAAGGGTGGACTATCACAGAATAGACCTTAAATGTGTCTAGTTATGAGTGGGTAGCAGCTTGTTAAAACCAGGGACTGAAATTGTGGCAGGAATTAAAAACCGTCATCCCCTAGGACTGAGCCTGAGAGCCCCTGCTGTAAACAACTGCAAGTACCAAAGTCCCCTGAGGTGTGTAGGGGCACACCTTCAGTAAGTTTACTGTGGGTGAAGGAGGCCCTTTTGTACGCTTCTCCTGAATGTGGCTTTGAGTCTGTCTGTGAGTCAGGAGATCTGCCTGCAACATCAGAGTTTGACTTAAGTGTAAATAGGACAAGAAAAAAAAACCAATGCCCATGGCCAGATTCAGCGCCGGACGAAAAAACCATGTTTGGAGTCGATGTCTGTTCCATGACTGTGTTGGGGGGTTGGGGATGGATGACACAGAAAGAAATCTAATTGGCTGGAAGAGGTTTCAAGTGGCAGATTTGTGTCATGTGTTATTAGGTCAAAGGTCATACGAGAATTTTCCCACCATCCTCAATCAAGTTGAATGATATACACAAACAGTGATGAAACCAACAATAAATTATCATAATGCTGCAAATATACTCTGTCCACCACTTCAGCACTGTGTGTTCAACTTGTATCCAAACAGACAAACATGTCGGAATACACAGCTTGCTGGACAGACAAGAACACAAGAACAGTCTGTCTTTTGAGCAATTGTTAATCAGGTGACTAAAAATAGGTACCCCAGCTCTGACCATACTGTTTTTTTTTTTTAAAGGTTCTCATTACTGATTAACCTGGCCATTGTATGTTACACTTTGCACGGAGAAGAAGATGATGATGATGACGACCCTTTGTGGTCAGAGGCCCCAGTGTGCATGCAGACATTTACTGGCCACACTGACATTCCGTGAATGTATGTGTGTGTAAACAGATGGAAGCATGGGGGAGATGCATGCTTCAATTGTGTTGCCACTGACCGTTTTGGATGGCAAGTGTTTTGGGTACATTTGGAGACCACAGACCAGTGGGCGCACCCATTACCTGGAACTCTTGCAGCCAGACACCACTTCCTTCAGCTCCATGTCCATGGTCCACCATCTGAGCTCTGCAGATGACGTTGCTGGTGCAGGCTGACAGGAAGGGGCAGGTCGACCAGAGGGGGCGGCGTTGTTCTTGAACATGAACGCCATGACTAGCCTCTATGTACGGTGTGACATACTCACTTGAGCCGCTTTTCCACCGCGTGGTACCGGCTCGACTCGACTCGACTCTACTCGACTTTTGTGGTTTTCCATCGGGCAAAAGTTGTGGATGGTACCTGGTACCTGGTACTTTTTTGGTATCACCTCCGTTGAGGTTCCAAGCGAGCTGAGGCGATACCAAAATGTGACGTGAAAACACTGCAGACCACTGATTGGTCAGAGCAACGCGTTTCATGCGGCGTCGCTAATGACGACCAGCTACATTGATGGGGGTAGGGGTACTATCTGCAGTGGAAAATGAAGTACCTGGTACTAAAAGCGAGTAGAGTCGAGTCGAGCCATTACCATGCGGTGGAAAAGCGGCTTTTGTTTTCTAACGGGATACCATTGCGCTCCTCTCAGTCTGAAAATTGTATTAGCTTGGTGCATATAACCACAAAAAAAAAAACAGGTATTTCATGCAGTGATTTTTCTGACAAGTAAAAACTGGTAAGTACATAGGAAAAAAGCTTAAGGACCAAAACACTGTGTTGACGTGCTAACCTGGCTAACCTGAGAGTAACCTATTCAGCTGATAAACAAAGCGTTCAAGCTGGCTCAAGGTCCATTAATAAAGCAAGAGGACAGGATGAGAGAAAGCCATTGGTCTTTACCCGTTTCATGTCCTCCACTGGCACTTGGTGACACTCTGTCGAAGGTATGCAATTAAACATAACCGATAAACAGACAAATGTGTTTATCCTTTATTATTAATATGTTTGGGTCTGGAGAACAGTGATTAATGAGAGGGAGAGCTTTGCCATTTGCGGTTTTCACCCGCAGAGAAATTAGGGGGAGCCTGATAAAGCAGATGAGATTAAACCTCTGGACAGACCTTGAAAGAAAAACTCAAGTACTTCTACTCCAGTACCATTAAGCCTGAGATTTGCATGTTAGGTCTATTCAGAGCATTTGGTGAAGGGAAAGAGAAGATGGTTGATATTTGCCTATTGCAAAGGTTGACATTTTAATTTCTCTTCACTAGGGGGATGTTGTCTGCTCGTCACGCAATCATTGACTTAAAGGAACTAACATAAAGCCTGTGTCTTGAAAAATTCACATATTTAAGGAAGCATGAAGTTCCAGAGTTTCATGGCGTCTGGGATTTGTTTCTGGAATGTTTTTGCAAGGCAGTGACCTTGTAGAAGCACTCAATGGGTAAAAGTAGCCAAATTTGTTGACAATGTAACTGAAGATCGGTAGCTTAATTTCAACACTGCATAATTGTCGTTGCTTGGTGAGGATATGTTTAGCGTGTGTGTTACTGGTGTTTGTGGAGTGGGGAGACAATGCACTTGATTCTAGAATGCTTGGGGGGAAAAAAGTATCTTTAAAATGAAAATGGCTGTCGCTGCTTCCATGAGGGTGAGGGGAGGGTGAGCTGGTGGAACAAACCAGGGTGTGCACATATCAAACCCAGGCAACGTGGGGACTTTCAGCCTTGAATGCGATCGAAATCAGATTTTTCTGTGCACGTTGCCATATGCTGTCTTTTTCTGGCTCGATGTGCCAGCTTGTTTGGGGTTGCTTCCTTTTTTTTTTTGCAGATGACAAGCACTTTCAATTAAATTTGCACAAGGCGAGCAGCATTCCGTAGCTGGCTTAATTTCCTTTGGGGAAATCGATCCTTAAAGAGCAAGGTGGAGCCTGGCTGCCATTAAATTAAAATCAGTCTGGGAATCTATATTCCTGGATATTCTAGTTCTGCAGAGATGTATTGTAAGACTGCAATGGCCAATTATGTGATGTTGAATTGTTGGGTGGGGGTTCTGTGTACTGTAATTGTACACACTTGTAGTGTTCAGTGTGTTAGTTAATGTATATGGATCTACGGGTTCTTGCACAGTTGGATAGTCTGGAATGCTGCTGGTCTGTTTTTGTCCCTATGTAGTTTATTTGATACATCATGCTCAGCAAGGGCAAATGAGATAGTCCTTTCTTAGTGCCAGGGGGTCACTTCCGCATTCTTCAGGGCCCGAAGCAGACATCTCAGACAGGCCAAATCTGACTATAGTGTATTGGGGGTTAAGTAGGTCCGCTACGAAATTTGTACAACAGCCATGGCGCAAATCAAGAGATACAGTTAGCCCACCGAGCGAAAGACCAAGGTCCCTAGTTAACACGGCTCATGCTTATATTGCTTCTCTGCAGGTGATGTGACGTCCCAGTCTGTAGTCAGTGTTGCTGTACGAGCTTGCATTTGTGAACACCGCTGCATGAGCCGGTAGTGGGGAAACACTTACAGCTCTCAGACTTAGTTTTGCAACTTCGCTTGTATCATGTAACCAGAATTATTTGTGTTCAAAATCCCAAAGTCAGATATAAAAGTGGCTCCCATGGAAATGTGACTCATCGTGGGTCATTTTTTCCATCTTAGAAAAGTGACCCCATGGATAAAATGTTTTTTTTTTTTTTTTTTTTTTTTTTTTTTTTTTCCAATTTCATAACCTACAATGATTTTTATGATATGGAAAATTGACCCCAAGCCCAAATACCTAGATAACATCACAAGGGTCATTTTTCCATAGGGAGGGTCACTTTTCTATCCTACAAAAACAACCTGAGGTCGGTTTTACATACAGACAGTTGACTCTCAGGTCAGTTTTCCATGGGGTCGGATTTCTATAGGACACCTGTCGTAACACGGCTACTGTTCTCTCTGGCATAGTGTCACGTTTAGACAGCTTCAGTGAATATCTGTGAAGGGCAAAATGGAAAATGAATGGTACGGTGTGTAAATTACCTTGGATGATGAGAGCAGCTTTTGAGCAAATAATTAATGAAGCATGCTATTAAACAGACCTGGTTCCCTACGACCGTGACTGGGGAAAACGTGGATGGACTGAGAGAATGCGTTGGCTTGCGTGCATGCATGCATGCACGCTCGCACACACACACACACACACACGCTCGTGCACACACACACACACGCACACACACACGCTCGCACACACACACACACACACTCTTCTGTATATTATTCACCCAGGTGCTGATCACAATTTTTTTACTAATGGTTAAAGGGTCCATTGAAGTTCTTATCAATTGCTGCACATCATGAGGCAAAGAGCTATTTATTTATTTGTTTATTTATTTGCCTGATTCAGACAGATCACCCACTTTTCATTTTACACTGCTATTGAGCCATGAACATCAAGATCAAAACATCAAGGGCCCACGGGTCTCCAAATTCAGTGTGTGTGTGTGTGTGTGTGTGTGTGTGTGTGTGTGTGTGCGCGCAAGCGTGTGTGTGTGTGTGTGCGCGCAAGCGTGTGTGTGTGTGTGTGTGTGTTTGTATTGCTTTCAGGCTGGTGATTGACAGAGGATCGGGCTCTCGTGTTTGCAAAGGGTTTAGTGCTGTGGGAGTTACCAGGTTAATGGAATTTCAGGGACGAGAGTCCTTAAGACAAGCAGGGGTCAGAGGGCAGTGGAGAGTTTGCTGGTAGGATGAATCAGGCCCTGGGCTGACAGAGTGTGACCCCACCTTGGCTTGGTTTCAACAAAGGACATTTTTGTGGGTTATTACAGGAGGGCAATACAAAGGGGAAGTGGCTAGCACACTAAGGGCCCTGTCTGTGTTTTTACAAGTCGGTAAGTCAATCCATGGTCATGTAGTAATGCGTAGCATGATGCATACGCAAATATCTTGGTGAATATATTTTATTCGAATATATTTTCCAAGCTCTTCCATTTCTGTGAGGGCACACTGAGAATAAACTTTGCGCAGGGGGAAGAGTGGCTGATGCTCCCCTATCTGGAGAAGCCCAAAAGCGGGTGGAGGCTTTCGGTGGGGGGAGGCACCGCAGAAAAGGCACACGCTCTCCTCTGAAACGTGACTTCACGCCCGCTGCTTTTTTTAATTTTATGCCCCAGTCCACAAGCTGAGCGTGCACAGGCATGAGTCAGAGGAGGACTTGTCATCGCAGCTTTAGCAAGCAGACTGTGGGGCCCTCTCTAACTGTGTGTCGCCCTATGGGGCTTCAGACCACAGCTGGCACCGGCACCGGCACCGGTGGGGTCCAGGTTCGGTTCCGGGCCGTGTGGCCTGTCGGTTACTGCAGGAGCCAGTGCCTTAACAGGATTAGCCCCCCCCGAGCCACCCTTCCTTTTCAGCCTCCTAGATTTATTAACGCCGAATGCTTAACTTAGGCATTTTAGACGAGCGACTGTTTAACTCCCCTGCCGAGCTGCAGAGAGACGTCCATAAATGTGGCGACCTGAACGTAACCTTCCTTTGCGGACCTAATGAGCCGATGAGGTCGTCCATCGCTCCCTGTGGCGGTGACGGTTGATCACATGGGTTTCTCCTCTCGGTCTCTGGGGCTTTGGGTGGCTTAACGGCGACGGCAACTTGATCCCTGAAGCAGATAAATGCAGAAGCTTGTCTTTCTTTTTTTTTGTATTTTTTTTAATAATTAAAAAAAAATTATTTTTGTAATTTAAAAAAAAAAAAAAAAAAAATGCTTACCCTCCCAGTCACGTTTGCAGAGCTGTGCAGTTGCTGCTCCCCTGACAGAAAGCATCTGGTGCAGGCAGACTGCGGGGCGGGGTGGGGGGGGGGGGGGGTGAGGGGGGTGAGGGGTGGGGGCTTGTTCACACCAGCCTCTTTAGGTTAGAGAACAGAAGGACAGTAATGACCAGCCCCGGGCGGGTGCTGGTGTGTATTTGCTCACACGCACTTGTGTAACGCAGGACCTGAGCCTGAGGCATACTGCAGAAAGACGAGCAGCAAGCCTGTCGCTTGCACTGCGGAGACTGGCTAACAGCCTGGGCCTAACCTTTGGTGGAATATTTTACATTTAGCCATTTAGTGGAGGCTCTTGTCCAGAGTGACTTGCATGAGTGCATAAAAAAATTTTCATCAACGAAGAACTGATACTCAGTCATTAGGCTCACAGCTGATGGGAGCGACTCATGCAAAACTTACTTAGAATGAGTAAATATAAAATCTTACAACATGTAGGTTGTGGACAGAATACGAGTATGTTCTTCCTCCCTACATGCGTTCACTGAAGTAGTCCATTTCCCTTCCTTTCACAACATCAAGGCTGCGTTTGTAACGGAAGGAACTTGTATTGCAAGTTGCATCTCATGAGAGATAACGGTTGCGTACTTGCAGTTGCTTGCTTGTTGAAGTATGGACACTTTTAGGGTTCTCTCAGTGCGTCCTAGTATTACGCTACTCTGTTGTTTCAGGTTACAGAGCCAATTCGCTGTGTCTGCCGGCTTGTTTGTCTGCTGTCATTTTGACGGTGAGCAAAATCGCTGAAGACAGGATCCGAAGCGTTCTGAAATAATCAAAAAAGACAACTTCAAAATCCACCGCTAATCGCAAATAACATGACCTTTCTTCAGCTCAGTTCCTGAGATCCAGGTTGCTGTATTAATAAAGTTCAGAGCCTGAACTGACAGAATTGATTTTGTGAAGCGTCCTGGATGAGATGGGGGTCACAGCTTTTGTCAGGTTTAGCCCAGGGGTGCATCAAAGAACCTCCCTGGGAGTAACTGAAGGAGAAAACTATGTGTGGATCTTGTGGGGGGGGGATATGACAAATCAGAACACACTTGAAATTGTGATTGTGAACTGGGGGGGGGGGGTGGTAGCAGTCTTGGATGGGGGGAGGGGGTGTGTGGGTGGATTGTGATTGCAGACCCTGGGTTTGAATCCAGGGGCTTGGCTCAATACATCTGACCTCCCCCCCCCCCCCCCCCCCTCATCAATTCCGCTGGTTTAGGCTCAGTATTAAGAGAAACATCTAGAAGAAGCAGGTGGGAGGGTTTTATTTTTATTGCTTAATGTAATGTTGCATTGCATCAGGAAGTAAGCGCATTGCCAGTGTGTGCTAATAGCTCTCCCATTTCAGGAAATTGGACTGTCTGCTGGGGTGGGGTGGGGGGAGAGGGTGAGGTTCAGTGTCAACAATTGGAAACTCAAATGGCGTTAGAGTGTGTGTGTGTGTGTGTGTGTGTGTGTGTGTGTGTGTGTGTGTGTGTGTGTGTGTGTGTGTACGTGAGCCTGAGCGTGAGTTTCGGTATCTGTGTGTGTGTGTGTGTGTGTGTGTGTGTGTGTGTGTGTGTGAGAGAGTGAGCACGAGTTCCTGCTAGCAGAAGCAGAGGCTGAATCCCTCATGCAGATTCCAGCTGCACACCTTCTTATTCGTTTGCCGTGTGTTTGTTGAACAGCAAACAGCCTTGCTGACTGAGCAGTGTGATGCTGTGCTGGCAGGCTTGAAGTCTCTGACACGTGTGACTGTGTGTGAGTGCGTGCATTACGTGTTTGCGTGTGCACACGATTCATGCGTTTGCTTTCATAGTTTTGTCCTCTAAGCAAGTAACAGTCAGTTATCATCTCTCTGTCTGTCTATCAGTGTGGGTCATCGAAACCTTCCTCTGCCTAAACTCCCGTATGTAACGGCTGGGTGTGTTGTGTGAGCCATGAAGACTGCACCAAGGATGCTACTGCAGTCTCCTGCGGTGACCGAGTGAAAGTGCATCATCATAACTGAGAGTCCCTGTTAACTTTGCAGAGTGAGCACCATAATGAACGGTAATGCGGAAGAGGTGTGCCCGAGCTTCTCCATTCCGGAAGCAAGTAATCTGCTGGAAGGAAGCCTGAATGGAAATGATTAGAAATGTAATTGTGCATATTAATATAAAGGTACTGTGTACTTAGTGACTGTAGTGAGCTGTAAGCCAGGCATTGGTGGACATCACAGGGGGTTTCTCGTCCCAGAGGGGTAAAATTGTTTCTCCTACCACCTCACTGAGGAAGGGCTTTGTTGAAGTCAAGGTTTCGATAGGCAGCCCAGTGTCACATGACCTAGGCCTGAACAAATTCGCTTATTGGGAAATTTACCCAGAAGGTCAAACATTTCCTCCAGTGGGGCTTCAGTAGCTCTCTGGCCCCTTTACAGCTGATCTGGGTTCAGCTAAACAAATCCTTAATCCTAATCTAGCCATGTACTGTTAGAAGACCAATTCTGACCCCAAATCAGTTTTTTGGGGGAGAATCTATCTGCGTCCATTCAGTACAAGTCTTTGGTTATCCCTTTTTTGCAGCATCAGTCGAAATGCAATTATTGGAATTTGTAGTGGATTTATGGGGAGCCATCTTAGTGCCCTCCAGAAATGTTGACCCTGGTAATTGTTTTCTGCTGCTGTTGTTGCCAGAAGCCCCATAGATGATGCGTTCTGCTGTGTTACCCTTGAAATAACGGGGAGGGTGAGTGACGGTATTAAGAGATCCGTGTCCCCCGGTGCCTCTGATCGGGGGGGGAGGTGGGGAGGTGGGGAGGTGGGCCTTCTGGTCCGTACTGTGTGGCCCTGGGCCTGACTACTGTGTTCTCCTGTGGAACACAGGTGCGCAGTGAAGTGTGTTACCACGGATTCTATCGCCAGATACTCTGTTTGGCTTCGGCAGTAGGGATTCAGAGCTTGAGCTCAATGTTAATAATACTGAGCTGAGCATCTGGTGGGTCAATAGAATCTATGGTATAACCTTTATTTTACCAGATAAGCCAACCAAGATCTCTGTTCTCTTCAACGGTGGAGACCTAGGGAATTAAAAGTGGGTAGGGATTGCAAGGGAGTGTAGTCAGATAGTAGGTGGGCAGATGTAAATCAGATCAAATCAAATACATTTTATTTGTTTAGTGCCTTTTTTTTTTTTTTTTTTTACTGAAAACTGTCACAAAGACGCTTTACAGTGTAGCAGAAAAAGGTCAGGAAAAAGTGCAAAAAATGTAGAGAGACAGTTCTGTGGGAATTTGAGTAGAACGCTATGGTTTACACCACTGCTCTTTTGAAGGATGCCATGGGATCTTTACGGAGTACAGTAAATCAGAATGTATCTTTGGAAGGACAGCATCTCCTACAGCACAGTGCCCCCATCGCTGTGCTGGGGCATTGGGTTTCATTGTGGTTGAGAGAGAAGAGCGCCCCCTGCTGTCTCTTCCCCAAATCTTTGTACAGTACTAATTCGGTTTCCCAGGTGGTACTGACCCAGCCCACACCCAGCAGTGTGGCATGAGAAGGGTACCAGGGCGGTTTGGCTGCCGGCCAATCAAACCTCCCTTCCGTCTTGGCCACCTTCCCTTCCAGAGCTTTGCTGCTATCAATCAGGGGAGAGGGGCCTTGGAGCGGTCCTCTTCCCTGTCTGACCTGAACTAACCGATCCGCCTTGATTAGCTTGTAGTTTTGTCCGGATGAAAGAGGCCCATAATATAGGCCTCAGCGTGTAAGAGAAGACTTCCCTCCCAGGGGCCGAAATCGACCGGCCGCCTCCATTTGTCTCGAGTGCTCTCTGTGTGAGGGAAGGAAGTGCTAATGGAGTCTGGAGATAAAAACAAGGTGTGGCCAGTAAAGCAGATACCTGCCATTTTGTTCCCCCCCCTCTCTGAGTGAATTATGAAACCATCCTGCCACTGAGGAGGGAGCGGCACCATTCAGGGGCGGCAGCTCCACCAGTCACCAGTCTCATTCATTACCTCCTTATCGCTGTCTGGTGGTGAAAGGACGGGTACTGTTATCAGCCTGGGGGGGGGGAACCGTTCATTTACGGAGTCCCCCTTTGAGGAGCAGCACCATTTCTCGGGCTGTGTAGCGGTGCAGACGAGATTTAAAAACCGATCTGTCCAGTTACGATTTTCTGCGTCGAGGGCCGACCCGGTTGTTCCTGTTGGCTACTCGGAACCTTGAGAAGCCTTCTGAAGAGAACCTCCCACAGTGCTGGCTACTCAGCTTCCCCCCGTCTTCAGATGTAATCACAAACACACAGTGTGTGCCGTTTTCTTCTTCTTCCCCCTTTTCCCTTTTTTTTCTTCTTCTTTGAGGGGCTTCACGGGATCGGAGGACAGTGTTTGAGCAGCTGTGCCGTCGGCTCTCAAGGCCGGAGGTCGCCGCAAAACATATGCGCGCGAGAGAACGAGAGAGAGAGAGGTGGAGGTGTGGGGACTGGAGACGGAACGGAGGGGGGGGTGGGGGTGGGGAGAGGGAGCGAGACAGAGAGGGAGAAAGGGAGGGAGGGGATGTGATGGGATGGGTGTGGGGGAGGACACTGTGAAGGGGAGTCAGGAATGTTCGGCATTCCTCGGGACACTGACCTCACCGTCTCCAGCACACTAGCCTAATGAGAGATTTGGCGAGAAACAGGCCTGTTGCATGATGTGTGATTTCCCTGCCCTCTCATCTGCCTGACCCCTGGGGTACTTAGGGCAAGTGGCCCCCCCATCCCCCCACCCCGTTTGCCATCTCGGTTTAATCCTGTTTAGGAAATTGTGCGGTGGAACTCAGGTTGCTCCTGTAACGTCCATTGCAGCCGGCGACAGGTGAGGTGAACGGTCGCCAGGTGCTGCCCGGTGGGACGGATGTACCTGTGCCATTATTGCTGGCAGCCTTGGGCATCCACCCTTCTCCGATCCCAGCCTGGGTCACCTGCCTCCCAGCCCTGACAAAAGAGCCTTTTCCGATCTTTTGGAGGAAAAGTGAAGTGAGTTTGGCAACAGTGTACAAAGCCTCTCTGTTAGCCTCCCAGTGACCTGTGTCAGGCAGGTGGTGCTGTAGGAGTCACTGAACAAGCGGAGTTCCCCAGTGTCTCTGGTCGACCGTAGAACAGTGAATCTCATTGTTCCTCATGCGCCAATAGGAAGTTTTCAGTCCGCCTGCAATGATGTCGTAAACACGCTGACCCTTTTGCCTCTTGCGATTGTATCCCCTTGTTTCGGAAGCATTTACCATAACAAAGAAGGAAATACAGACATCACAGTAATTGCACATCACTGTTCTTCACCCCTCTGATCCATCATGATCTTGTGTAGGCGGGGCTCCAGTTGGAGGCAGTGATTAGGTCCACCTCATTCTTGGATCTGTAACATGATGCTGCTGATTACTTGCTAGAAACAATCAGATCGCATGAACCTATCTCAGAAACTCTAGCTTCCCTTTCTGGATGTTCTGGAGATGGAACGTCTTGGGGTTGAGGCTTGGTAAGCGTGCTGCACTTAGCAGGATTCTCTTGGCATTCAAGTCACCGTAGAGCTCATTTTCTGCCAATTTCTTCCATGACATGTGATTCAGCAGTAGCTAAGCAACAATATAGAGGGGAAAAATTGAGTTAGGTCTGCTTGGGTCAAGTTAACATTCAGAGCACTCTCCTTGGAAATAAGATGTCGATCTCAATGTGACGTTTTTGTAGGGGGGGAGAAAGATTTAGTCAGCAGCAATATGTTGAGTGAATAATGGGCTTATTATGACATTGTTTAGGTGGGGCAGGGGGATTGCTCTTCGTGAATGTTTTTCAGCCCTTTCCACTTACCCATCAGTTGTAGTTGTCATTTCTTTTGGCACATTTTTGTTCTTTTTAGAGAGACTATTAGGAGTGGCATTTGCGAGGAAGCCTGAAGTTGGGGGGAGGGAGGTGGTGGCAGCATGGGATCTGATAATCAAGGACCTGGAGAGATGTCCCCTTCTGGGCACGGGGGGGTGGGGGAGCACCGTGAACCTAGATCCCAAATATGAAGGCTGAAGGGGTTGTGGACAAACTCTGGGGGAACCCATATTTGATGTTAAACACAGTATGCCTAATTCTGTTACAGATGCTTTTTGTGTATGCTGAAACTGGTAAAAATTTTAGGAAAACTGGAGCTTTCAAAGATTCCCCCCCCCCCCCCCACACACACACACACACTTCCCATTCACATTTGGACTCATGTTCAGCTGTTCAGGAGGGATCCGTGGTGATGCTATTAACATTCCCAAAATGTGCTAGTGTGAGCCATTCCAGGTTTTATCTGTCACCCGCTGCTGTGTTGCCGTCTGCTTTGTGTGATCAACAAACCCTTTCTCTGGGTCTCAGATTTTCAGACGAGCATCTCCTTTCTCCACCCACGGATATTCATTAGCTCAGGCTCCCATTGGACGTGCGAGCAAAGCGACAGTGTTGAGAATCATCACATGAATCATTTTCCAGCGAGATACCTTCGCGCAGGCTGCTGTTTTCCACTGTTTTATTTCATTGGTGGGATTAGCAGGTTAAAAACCAGCATTGATTCGTGTTCAGCCAAAAAGAAAACAAGTCTTCCTGTGTTAGGCGAAGCTGCTTGGCACAGGTGTGCTTAATTCAGACGGAACACTCACCTTTCTCTCTTTGTCCCTTTGTTTGTTTTCGTGAACATTCTTTCCCCTTTTTTCCTGATGTGGAAACATCAAGTTACTTTACTTCTGTGCCACTGATATCTGCCCACCAGGGGCCCTTCAGCCACCTGTAATACGAGAACCACTTGGGCTCCCTCATTAGATAGATACTTATACTACTTTCCAATGCATGCCACCATTTGGGGCCATAGCGATTCTGAGTGTATATTCCAAAGAGTATATGTTCTTATGTATGGGCCATGTATGTTTCCTGAGCTCAGCACTGATTTGATGAACAGAATTTTTTGTAAATTTTATTGTTTTATATGTAAGGAGCACTTTGCCTCTATTATGTGTAACCCTGACGAAGGCATCTTCAGAAACATGTTGGCTTTATCGATACATTCTTTTTATTTTTATTATTCAGCCAGGTGTGAATGATAAAAACCCTATCTGAAAATATGCTTACAAAAACATGATGCCATAAAGCATTTTATATCATCATTCGAACAATACGAAGCATACATCTACAGTACCGACTGTACAGTACATTATAAAAAGTGTATGAAGCCAGGATTCATGGAGATGAAGGAGGGAGAGCCAGTGACGGGGACAGAGACAGACTTCCCGCCTTTCATTCCACAGACTCAATTAGCACAATGATTAGCATTGGCTGTTATTTTTAAATCACGCAGGTGCACAGGAAAGAGCCACTTATTTTATGGCCCCTCTTCTCTCTGGTAAATGGTAAATGGACTGCATCTATATAGCGCTTTTATCCAAAGCGCTTTACAAATGATGCCTCTCATTCACCCATTCACACACACACTCACACACCAACGGTGAAAGGCTGCCATGCAAGGTACCAGTCAGCTCGTTGGGAGCAATTAGGCGTTAGGTGTCTTGCTCAGGGACACGTCGACACGCCCAGGGCGGGGGGATCAAACTGGCAACCCTCCGACTGCCAGACAATCTCTCTTAGCTATAGCTCCTGAGCTATGTCTGGGTGGGGGAAAGGCCCTGCTGTCTTATGGGGGGGTAGCAGGTGTGCTGCTGGGTTTTTCGGACTCTGACTATACAGAGTGTCCTCTGTCTCATGTCCGTTTGAGCTCAGGCTGTGGACCGCGCTGTGGAAAGAAGCAGCAACATGACGTGTTCAGGAGATGACCACGTTGCCTATCTGTGCACTCTCCCCAATCGACAGAGGTGACCGCAAACATAAGCCGTTAAATCCCTATACAAATTTATGTTTATTTGTGTAACCTAGCAGATCGTGGGTCTCCAGTATTACCTGGGGTAAGGGGCTTGTGCTCTTGCTGGCCTTTGTTTTAGCTCAGCAGCATTTAATGACCTGAATAAACTAGTCAGCTAATTGTCAGTCCTCAGTCGAAACCTTGATTAAGTGTTGCAGCGTGGGGCTACAGTATTGGCCTGAGCCCACACCGGCTGGCCCTGGATCAGCCCTGGGTCAGCAGTATTCACTCTCTCAGGTCTTCATTGTCTGTTCACGTTGAGCATTCATTTAATACACTGCAGCAGTTGGTTACACAGTAGACTCACCTCACCTGGATTCCTGTGAGTGTGTGTGTGTGTGAGTGAGTGAGTGTGTGCATGTCTGACCTGGATTCTTGTGAGTGAGTGTGTGAGTGTGTGCATGTCTGACCTGGATTCTTGTGTGTGTGTGTGTGTGTGTGTGTGAGTGAGTGAGTGAGTGAGTGAGTGAGTGAGTGAGTGAGTGAGTGAGTGAGTGAGTGAGTGAGTGAGTGAGTGAGTGAGTGAGTGAGTGAGTGAGTGAGTGAGTGAGTGAGTGAGTTAGTGAATGAGTGCGTGAGTTTGTGCATGTGTGATCTGGATTCTTGTGTGTGTGTGAGAGTGCGTGCGTGCGTACGTGTGTGTGAGTGCATGTGTGTGTAAGTGCGTAAGTGCGTAAGTGCGTAAGTGCGTGAGTGCGTGAGTGAGTGCGTGAGTGCGTGCATGTCTGACCTGGATTCTTGTGTGTGAGTGAGTGAGTGAGTGAGTGAGTGAGTGAGTGAGTGAGTGAGTGAGTGAGTGAGTGAGTGAGTGAGTGTGTGTGTGTGTGTGTGTGTGTGTGTGTGTGTGTGTGTGTGTGTGTGTGTGTGAGTGAATGAGTGCGTGAGTTTGTGCATGTGTGATCTGGATTCTTGTGTGTGTGTGAGAGTGCGTGCGTGCGTACGTGTGTGTGTGTGTGTGTGTGCGTGTGTGTGTGAGTGCATGTGTGTGTAAGTGCGTAAGTGCGTAAGTGCGTAAGTGCGTAAGTGCGTGAGTGCGTGAGTGAGTGCGTGAGTGCGTGCGTGCGTGCGTGCGTGCGTGAGTGTGAGACAGCAGGGTAGCTCCCAGTGTGCTACACGCCTGTACTGCACACCCGGGTCACTGACATAACCCCCCAGTCACAGCCCCACCAGGCTTCCTCTGAGTCCTGAAGGAGCCTCTGAATGCACAGCAGCGCTGGCGCTCTGTCTCAGGCCTGCTGTCAATCGCTTGCTTTTCCTGATCAGGGTGGGGGGGACTTGTGCACGGCATGGGGGGGTGGGGGGGGGGCGCGGCTACAGTTGTAAAGCTAGGTAGAGACGCATGACATGTTCATGCTCCACCTGAGGTGACTTGAGGGCACGTGGATTTCAGCTTTCTGTGATGGGCCAGGGAGAGTGGGGTGGAGAGAGAGAGAGAGACAGAGAGAGACAGAGCTCACTCCATTTGCTTATTTTCACTCCTCCTCTCCCCTTGCATCCTTTCCTCACTCCTTAGCTTCACCCAGCAACAGTTCTTTATGATGTGTTTGTCTGTTTCTTTTATTGTGCATTCATTTTATTGTGTTTGTGTGTGGGTGTGTGTGTGTTTTTTTTATTTTGTGTTTGCGTGTTCTTTTATTGTGTGCGTATGTGTGTTTTTTTTATAGCTTGCTTGTCCGTGAATAGGTGTTTGTAGATGTTGGTGCTGTACCAGTATGTACAGTATGTGTGCCTGTGTGTGTTTTTTGATGATGGTAGGGATGTGTTTGCCTGCATGTTTGTCAGTGGGAGTAGGTGTACACATGCTATGTGTGTGATTGTGGGTGCCTTGTTTGTTGGTAGGGTTGGAGTAGGCCAGTGATGTTGTGTTTGTGTGTGAACTGGTGTGCGCCCATGTACGCACTGGAGGGAGTAGCTGTGTGCATGCCTGCGTACAAGTGTGTACTATTGGGGGTGTGCTTGTGTGTGAGATTGTGTCTCTGTTGGTAATGGAAGGTGTGTGGTAGTAACATATGTGTAACGTATGTGTGTGTGATCTTGCCTACCTGTGTGTTGTGCAGGTGGGGGGTGTACTGGCTTTATGAACCCTCTTTATGAAGTACTCTTCACTTCGCGGGTGCCCCCCCCGACGCGTTTAATCTCGCCATTAATACCGCTGACCCGGTTGAAAAGGAAACCCCCCCCCCCCCCCCGGCCCACGGGAGACACAATCCGCCCTTTGTCTGAACAGTACTACTGTCTGTTCCGTGTTTTGGCTAAAGGATAAAGGGGTATTTTCTTTCTTTCTTTCTTTCTTTCTCTCTTCGTCTCTCTCACTCTTGTTTTTTTTTTTTTTTTTTTTTTTTTGAAAGGCAGGACCCTAAATAAACAAACTGTGCCCTGCTCACGCCTCGTCCGTCCGGCTGAAGCTCTACCCCAAACCGCCTGTCAACAAGGAAAGGGAATTTTGTCTGCCTGTCTGAAGCCTGCATGCTGATTCATTGTTGCAAAGCTGTGATGTCACAGGGGTCAGGTTCTGCCTGAATTGTTATGCCTGATCTGTGATTGGCTGGATAAGCCTGACCAGTCCACCCATTGTTACTGAGGAGATTTTGTCCTCAAAAGTTATTTGAATTTGTCACAAACACACACACTACACACACACGCACACACACACACACACACCCACACACACACTAACCCTTTTGAGATTAACTGTGCACTGTGAAGTACAAGGTGTCCCAAATGGTTGTTTTGTGATCTTAGTATAATCTGCCGTTGCCATGTTGGCACACTGATTGTTTTTTTATGCTTTTAATTTTACTGTGTTTCTATTAGTTGCATATGTCAATCAACTTTATTGGTGTAGCTCCCTTACTGCCAGTTTCTCATTCAGCATTTTACTTGGTGAAAACAAGCAAGAGAACAAACTTCAAACTTTGGAAAAACTATTCCCTAGCTTACATCACCGACACAGGTGATACCAGTGACGACATTCCTCCGTGACAATCAGTTAAAGACTGACGCCTACAAAGCAAACACACACAAACACACAAGCACGCACATGCACACACACACACAAAAATGTGCTGTGGTAGTAGTACTGTAAATGCTGCCAAAATGTCAGGTCATATAAATGATTAGCCTAGTTAAGTCATTCAGGGTATAATTTGGCATGAAAATCCAAAAATACACATCCTTGCACACCCCTGGGCTACATATTGCGTGGAGCACCTCTATTGGGTAGGCAACCCCGTTCCTAATGTGCCAGAGATGTTCCTGGTTTTTTGCTCCATCCAAACCTATAGCTGTGTAACGCCTTACTGAATGCCGGTGGCCATGTGCTGGACGTGTTCAGCTGGACGTGTTTCTCCATTCAGGCATTTGGATATGCATCTTAGGCTTAAAGCAGTTGATCGAACTCTTGTGATCAAGCTTGGGTGGAATGAAAACCAGAAAGATAACTGGCACTCCAGGACCAGGGTTGCCTACCCCCTGGTCTAGACACAGGGGGAGACCTCTAAGTAGGCTCTGGGGAGTGCTTTTTGAAAGGTCACCAGTCAGGGGTACTTTGTGTTTTTCTCATGGAAAAGGTCTTTTCAAAGCCCTCAATGTTCCAGGACTGCTGGAGTCACTGATCGGCTTTAATGTCGGTCGGGGGCGACGTAGCTCAGGAGGTGAGAGCGGTTGTCTGGCAGTCGGAGGGTTGCCGGTTCGATCCCCCGCCCTGGCCGTGTCAAAGTGTCCCTGAGCAAGACACCCAACCCCTAATTGCTCCCAACGAGCTGATTGGTACCTTGCATGGCAGCCTTTCACCGTTGGTGTGTGAGTATGTGTGTGTGTGAATGGGTTAATGAGAGGCATCAATCGTAAAGCGCTTTGGATAAAAGCACTATATAAATGCAGTCCATTTAACGAACACGGCCGAAACTATTGGCTCCCACTTTACATACTGACACGACGCTTATTATTTTTTTTTCTTCCCCCCTTCTTCGCTCACAGTTTTGCCGTTGTGGGAACTTGGGAGAATTCCATTGAATCGAACCTGGGTTTAGACAGCATGTCAGTTCTAATCTAAGCATCTCATTGCTTATCTTCTCTCTCCAGTGCGTGCTCAGCCCGTTCGGCTGCGCAGATGGCCGTGTGCTGGCGTTACGCTGCTGGCTGGGGCTGCTGAGTGCGGGGCGTGTTGGCGCTTGATGGCTTTCGCATTGGCTCGCCGTGTTTGCAGGCCCAGCTCCCGCTCTGTGTATGGTTTCCTTCTGTTTCCATGCCGCCACACAACACGTTTCACTCCCGTGCCTTGAAACAAAGGCCTGCTTTCAGTCAACATTCGTCCTCAACTTTGACTTACAAGGCATTTGCCTTTTTTTGTTTTTTTTTTTAGTTTTAGTGGTCGCTGAACCTGCCAAGCTGTGTTCGTGAAGACAAAACAATCCTTGCTTTTAATTGTTAGTCAGAGTTTAGGGCAAATGATGATTGAGTTATAAGCTACATGTGGTCAAGCTGCAGGCGTGCTCACTCAGTAGCTTATTTCTAAGACCTATGCATGGATTCAGTCACCATGCATTCTAAATATAACTTGGGGGGTTAAATGCAAATCATTTCGTTTTCTAGCAGTTTGGCAAGTTTTCCTTGAATTGGTAGATGTTGCAGATACAGAACAGAACCCCTGAAGGGTCCATGGGTGTTCCAAAATGTGGGGGGAAAAGACAAATTGGGAATAGGTTCTAAAAAGCTTTAGAACAAGTTCAGGCATGGTTCCCAAGCGTCCTGGAAAACCTGGAATTTTTTAATGCAGTTTTCCAGTTATGGAAATGTCATGGAAAGTGGGAAAATTGCCAAAATGTTCTGGAAAATAAGTGGTCGTCCTGGGAAATATATATATTTTTTCATAGGCTAAAACCACAGGTGCCCCAGTTTGCAGTCGCAATCTAGCCCCACACTCCCCACCCCCACCCTGTATATTACAGGTGCTCCTCACATGAAATGTACTGGAAAATCATTTCTTGAAAGCAGTGGGAACCCTGGCAGAGAGAAGTCCGCAATTATGAAGATCCACTTTCTGGAGTGTATTAAGCCCGTGGGCTGGTTTCCAAAAAATAAAAATTCATTTTGACTTATGCAGGCAAAAATGAAGACACCAAGTGAAGACACGAGTGCAATATTACAAAAACAAAACAATGAATTGGTCTTTGAACCTTGTCTTTAGCCTGCAGGGTTATGCTGAGACAAGCCTTTTCTCGTATGAGCCTACTGGCCCTGTCTATGTCTTTATTTTGTACATGCAGTAGACTGTTATTCAACTGAATGTATGATATGAAGACATTTCATTAAACTGTCCTACAAACCAGTCTGTTTTGGCAAGAGGGCCAAGAGATGGCTTTCCCCCCCCCTGGAATGAAGTATCTTACTGTATTTAGTATATACAGGTTTCATGGAAAATCTAAACTGGGACATAACAATTATACATTTAGGCAACATTTTATTGAAATTTTGACTGAAGAAAATTGGAACCAATTTGAACAAATTTCTGATTTATAAGTTTGTTCAAAAGTGACAGCCTTGGTGAGTTCAGCACATGGTTCAGCAATGGGACAGGGGGACATGATCGGAAGGAGCTGGTGGTAGTGTTCTCTCTGTCCCGATTGGGCAGATGGCTTTGGTGGAGACAGGGCAGGCTGAATTTGGACGTGTGTAAAACAGCCTGTGGTTCCTAAGGCAGGGGGCCTGGCTCCTGTTCAATGTTTGGGTCTTTTTTTTATTTTTTATTTAATTTAGCTTGTTTCCTTTCTTTTTGTTATGCAAGAAATGATGCCTCTTTTTCCTCACCCGTGCCACCCTTCAGTGCCAGCGAAGTCGGGCCATCTGCTGCTTGCTTCCACCTGGGGTCTGGCTAACCTGTGTGCCAGCTGCCGCCCTGGCACTGCCACTCGCATGTTGAGTTATGCGCCCTGTCCCACCCTGCCCTGCCCCCCCCGTCCGTCCCCCGTGAAGATCCCGCACAGGTTTTTGTAATGGGGCACTCCCCTTTGTTTGTCCCATCTCTTCTTCTGCACACCCTCACAAAAGGCTTTTATCCTGCTGTCCCGACTCCTAGCTCTAGCTGGCCCCCCATGCCCCTCCCGCATTTAGGAACCTCGCACCATCGGGCTCGCCCATCATGACGCCTCTCCTTCTGTGAAGAGGAGATTGTCTCTTGTGCGCATAAGGTCAAGCAGAATTTTAAAAAAAGAAAACGTCAGGGGCCTTTTATTTGTTTGTTTACTTCTCGTAAATAGATCTTTCTCTTGGAAACTGGACGCTGGTTTTGTTGTTCTGGCCCCCATTTTCGCTCTCTGACCCTCACAGCTTGACGCGGGGAAGTGAGCAGAGCACTTCTAGAAAGTTCTACAGTGTTTGCATCCCCTTGCAGAGAAAGAGAAGGATTTTTTGGGCAATGCTGGTTCTGTTGGCATATTTTGGGCCCACTGCAGATTTTGATAGTAGAGTATTCTCTATCCCTTTGGTGTCAATCCCAGGACCCGGAGGGCTGCAGAAGCTGCATCGTATTGTAGTTTCCAGTAAATTCAGCTTTTGAAACAGCCTATGCTGACTGACTAGCCAATCAATGACTGAAATGAACCCCTGCTGCTGAAATGCACTGAAATCCAGCGAGCACTGCAGCCCTTCAGGCCTACAGTCTTGGTCTATGTGGTGTCTTGGCAGTGGGTGAGATTTGGTGTTTTTGGTCTTTTTTTCTAGACGTAAGAAGAGGGGGGGAAAAAAAGTTCCATGTAAAAAAAATCTTTGCATTCTTGTATTGTAGACTAGGAAAAAAAATATTCCCAAAATGAGAAAAGGCTGCATTCACTCATATTGAAAGAACTTAAGTAAATGGTGAGAAATCAGAACAAAACATGCTGATAGGATTGTATTTAAAATCATGTGAAATCACAGTGTGGCATCTCTGATATCCACAAAGATGCGTGTGGCCGTGGGTGAACCCGAATTCGTGGAGGTGCTCCTCCTGGCCCCGTGTTCCGGCAGGGGAGCGTATGAATGAGCGCAGAGAGCTCCCCCGGGGGACGGGACGGGACGGGGGGAGGGGGGCGGGAGGCTACGTGGCATCGATTCGGCGGTTTGCTGCTGGCGTACACTGTCACCCACCGTCGACTGTGCGGGAGAGTGTGAGGCCAGTCACAGTGAGCGGGTCACAGACAGGGAGCCCCTCCGACCGCTTCAATACTCAGCGCTGCTCGACAGCGGACCAGCGAAGAAGCTCAGAGACATGGCTGCTCTCTCTCCTCCTCCTCCTCCTCCCTGCCTTATCACTCTCGCTCTCCTTGTTTTTATCTTCTATATAATTATTTTATTTCCATGTTTATTGTTTCTGTTTATTCTTATTTTTTATTACTTTTATATTCGTTTTTGGTATTTTAAACCTGTTCATGCACTTTGGTCAACAGTGGTTGTTGTAAATGTGGTATATAAATAAACTTTGACTTGACTTGACTCTCTTCTCCTCGCCCTTCCACTTTCTCCTCATCTCTGCATTACTGTCTGTCTGTCTTTCTCCCTTCCTTCTTGCTCTCTTGCCTTCTCTCGCATATTCTCTTTTTCTTTCACTCAAGTTCAGACTCAGATTTTAATTCTTGTGCAGTATGCTTTATTTGCGTGATCGCAGAACTTATGCCACTCGAGCAGTGATTACACAGATGATGCTGCCTTGTCCCAGATATATATATATACGCACAACCATAATTTTATTCATTTCTCTCCCTTCATCTCCCTTTCCTTCTATATCTCCCACTCTTTTGTTTTATGTTTCACCATTTTTTCACGCTTCCCCCTTTTTGTCCCTTTCTGCTTTCTCCCCACCTTCCTTTTTCTGCGTTTCTGCATTTCATTTCAGTCCTTTTGACTTCCTTCTTCCTTTTCCTTCTCCTTCACCCTCTCTTTCCCCCTGTCTACTTTCTGTCTCTCCATCCATCCATCCAGACTCTCCGTACAGGATGGGTAGAGGTGCAGTGTAAGCAGGCTGCGGGCCGTGTTCTCTGAAGCGCACTCTTGGCGGATTTTGGGCGGCTAGGCCCCCTGCTGGGGGGAAGCTCAGCACGCCGTTGGCCTGTCCTGGGACGCACCGGAGACTTTACATAACGGGTTTAATGCGTGGCGCATCTGACGGACGGGAGCTGGCCGAATCCGTGCTCTACTGCGCGTTATGTCAGCGCTTGGTCCCTGGGACGGCTCCACGTGAGGGATAAGAAGTGGGAAAGTGGGAGAAATCCAGGGCCGGTGAACTGCAACACGCTTCCGGCAGCAGCAGCAGCAGTAGTTATACTTTATTTGCTGTTCTTGCAAAGTGAAATAATAAAGAAATTCACTTTTAACACGATTAGGTCAAAACCTAGTATGTGGCTGGACCTAACACACGTGATCCGGCCGACCAATGGTGTAACTTCATAACTCGGCCGACCAATGGTGTAACTTCATAACTCGGCCGACCAATGGTGTAACTTCATCACTCACTCATAGACATTTGTGTTTGTAGGGCTGGCCCTGCTGTTGCAGTCCAGCCAAAAAAAAGGTCAAATGTGGAACGGACCCAAAAAAGGACTCAAACTAACGTTTAAAGTGTTGCTTTGACTGGAGGGCCCAACGAACTGGTGTTTGGCCCTCAGCAGTCTGGTATTGCCTGAGAGGACTGGGCTGATCGCACCGGTGCCAGCCCGCTGCTGCCGCCCCTGTCCGTCAGCCTGGGGATTCCCTGTGTGACTGTGATTTAGGGAAAACAGCACTGCAGCTGTGCAGAGCTGGAGCAGGTCTGGGGCAGGGCTGGGGCAGAGGGCTACGCATGGCAAATTGTGGTCACTCACTCACTCACTCAGACGACCTTTCAGGGACGTTTTGTGGGATGCCTGTGCTGGTGGTGCTAGCTAAAATGTGTCTGCGGAAGTGAGTTGCACCGTGGGTCTGGACGGTTCCGTGCTTGTTGTTTGGCTTGGACAGTTGTTGTGTGTGATGGAGGTTGTGTTAGATACTCAGAAATTTCTGGTGACCTGCCAGCATCCCAGTAGCATGGATGGGGGAATTTTGGGGGTACGTGTTACCAAGCAACAAAATACACTTCAGGCAACCGCAGGGCAGTTTGTACAGCAACATCGTTGGAAATGTTTTCAAATATAACACAAACAGAAATACAAAACTGTGTGAGACAAGAGACAAGAGACAGGAGACAAGAGGCAGGAGGCAAGGATCACACTCAGAGACAGAGAGGTTATTGGAGGAAGTGATCTGTCTTCTAACGTGGATTACACAACAAAAGACTCTGTAAACATCGAGAATGGACTCGGCTACAGTGCAGTAATGCTTCCCAGTGGAATTTCCCTGTGCTGACTATAGACGGCTTTCCCTTTCCCTCCACACACGCATGCCGCTGCATAGCGAGTTTGGTGCTGTGTGATGTTTGAAAAGCAATCGAGCATAATCCTCCACTAATGCAGCAGTGCAGCCCTTCAGCGGGTGTGCATCAGTGTGTGTGTGTGCGTGTGTGTGTGTGTGGAGCGAGGCTAATCCCCACCAGGATGCTCAGCCAATAGAATTTCCCGTTCAGGGCCTTGCGTCAGGATGGCTACCCAATCAAACGCGCTGTCTGCTCCAGCATTGCTAACCGTTCACTGGGGACTCGAGGCTGGCTGTGAGGAATCTGCGGCTCGTCTCGGTTGAGAGAGGGCTGTGAGTGTCATGAA
The DNA here is from genome assembly GCA_039654925.1 of Anguilla pacifica. Taxonomy (NCBI): domain Eukaryota; kingdom Metazoa; phylum Chordata; class Actinopteri; order Anguilliformes; family Anguillidae; genus Anguilla; species Anguilla pacifica. Next base: position 5,810,738 of record CM077297.1, on the reverse strand, counting down.
GTGTTAACCGGTGTGTGTGAAACAGAGGGGACCTGTCTGTCACCATGGTAACGTAAAAGATGGATGAGTTTTGTCCCAGGCCACCTGTAAAGCATCTGGAATTGGGAGCTTCTGTAAAAGTTGTGCGATTGATCTCTGCTTAAAATCAGCTACCTGGTCTGGCTCCGTGCTGTAAGGTTATGAGCAGCCTGGTGAGGCTCATAGTGCTGTAAGGTTATGAGCTGCCTGGTCTGGCTCCGTGCTGTAAGGTTATGAGCTGCCTGGTCTGGCTCAGTACTGTAAGGTTATGAGCTACCTGGTCTGGCTCAGTGCTGTAAGGTTATGAGCAGCCTGGTGAGGCTCATAGTGCTGTAAGGTTTTGAGCTACCTGGTCTGGCTCTGTGCTGTAAGGTTGTGAGCTGCCTGGTCTGGCTCAGTGCTGTAAGGTTATGAGCTGCCTGGTCTGGCTCAGTGCTGTAAGGTTATGAGCTGCCTGGTCTGGCTCAGTGCTGTAAGGTTATGAGCTGCCTGGTCTGGCTCAGTGCTGTAAGGTTATAAGCTACCTGGTCTGGCTCAGTGCTGTAAGGTTATGAGCTACCTGGTCTGGCTCAATGCTGTAAGGTTATGAGCTACCTGGTCTGGTTCAGTACTGTAAGGTTATGAGCTACCTGGTCTGGCTCAGTGCTGTAAGGTTATGAGCTACCTGGTCTGGCTCAATGCTGTAAGGTTATGAGCTACCTGGTCTGGTTCAGAGTACCAACAGGTTAAGAACTGAGATTGAGTCTTTGGTGTTGTGGAATGATCTTTCTTCTGGCATTCCTTGCATGCTATTCCCAGTATATTTAGTAATATCCATGACAATCACTGAGAAATTTCCCTATTTAATTAACAATTGCATTTAAAGACATGCCAAAGATACAGAGTGCACTGCAGAAAACCCTAGGCTATACATCACAGGAATCCTGTCTGGACATGATCATTTCTACTTGAAGCTTTACATGTAAGTGTGCAGCTGTAGTGGATGTGAGCAGGTGTATTGTAAGTGTACAGATGTATTGGATGTGAGCAGATGTATTGTAAGTGTACAGGTGTATTGGATGTGTGCAGGTGTATTGTAAGTGTACAGGTGTATTGGATGTGTACAGGTGTAGTGGATGTGAGCAGGTGTATTGTAAGTGTACAGATGTACTGGATGTGAGCAGGTGTAATGTAAGTGTACAGATGTATTGGATGTGAGCAGGTGTATTGTAAGTGTACAGGTGTATTGGATGTGAGCAGGTGTATTGCAAGTGTACAGGTGTATTGGATGTGAGCAGATGTATCGGAAGTGTACAGCTGCACTGGATGTGAGCAGGTGTATTGTAAGTGTAATAATGGACCCCTGTGTTTGTCTCTCTGCAGCGATTAAAGTGAACTGCCTGGGCTCCTGCGGCGTCTCCAATAAGATGAACGACACGTCGTGGGCCTTGGAGGAGCAGTACTTCAGCAGCACGCTGTCAGTCGCAGACAAAGGTCTTTGTCTAGAGATGATCACACACAGACACACAGACACACACGTGCACACACATACACACACACACCCACACACAGACACACACACACACGCACGCGCACACACACAAACACACACACACACAGACACACACACACGCGCACACACACAAACACACGCACACACACAGACACACAGACACACGCACGCGCACACACACAAACACACGCACGCACACACACACACCCACACACAGACACACACACACACGCACGCGCACACACACAAACACACGCACAAACACAGACACACAGGCACACAGACACACACACACACACACACACACACACTCACACGCTTAAGGAGAACCAGTCTGTAGAAATTCATGTTAACCTGAACTGCAGCACTCCTTTTTTCCCCACAGCGTGCAGGAACTGCCGCCGTAGGCTATGTGTGGCAAATTGTGGTCACTCACTCACTCACGGACGATCTGAGAGGGAAATTTAGTAGGACACATGCGCAGGTGGTGCTTCATGTAGTAGGAGTAGGTGAAACATGAACATGTTAGGGTTAGCTAAAGTAACGTTAGGCGATAAAGCTATGCTTAAAAATGTAGTGCCGTTCGAAGTGGTGATTTTGGGAGATGCAGACAGATAAAGGCGTCACGCTAACTAGGTTAACCTAGTTAGCTCGTACGGATCGCCTACTTTACGCAACCTAGTTTGTGCGTACGGATGCTATCCTGCACACATGAGTAGGAGCTAAGGACACACAGTTACAACCACCGATACAGATGTATGAACACATGGAGGACAACAAATAACGTTACAGAGGTGAGGACATGCCATAGCTACCTAGCTATATAGTTAGTACAGTTGTGCCGTGGGTCTGGATGGTTTCGTGCTTGTTTGAAGGTGAATTCTAATTCTGGATGCACAGGAAGGATCAAACGCATGCTCACTGTTACTGTGGTACCAATCATAAGCTCTTAGACTCAATTTCCCATGTGATTGCTGAAGAAGTATTTTTGGATTCTTGGCTCAGTTTCAGTATGATAAGTGAATGAACTTATCTTATCATCCCACGTGACACGGATGGCTTTGTTTTTGAAAGTTGAGGTTGGTTTCGATTAATAAGATGATGATTCATTGTGACGTTATAAAAAGGTTGAACTGTGAGATTTCCGTGGCTGATATACAGCTCCGGTGACGGGTCTAAGAACACAGTTTTCTTTAACCTGAGACTGTGACATGAAGCGGGGCGTTCAGACTGAAAGTGGCCCTTGAGTGGCCCTGAAGCACCAAACCCGATTAGAACACAAACTAACCCCGCGGGCTTTTACTTGCGAACCTCCCTCTGGCGAAACTTCACCAAGGTTAAATGTTTGACTCCCGATAGCCCGGTAATGGGCCGGATGTTTTAAAAAAATACATTTAGAAACCACTTAAAGGGCCTTGCGTTCCCTTCTGCCCGAAAAGAGCGACGTCCAAGCCTCCTGCACGTCCTGAAAAATGTATTCTGACTCATCTGTCGCATTCGATGTTTGTCCTCGACATTGACTGACAATTAGAAGCAAGAAATGCAGCTTGGAGGGTTCAGCAATCACTAAAATTAACAAGCAAAAAATGTGTTTGTGAAGGAAAAGTGTACAGCTTGTTACTTTCAAGTGAAATATGAGGACAAAAGTTGATTGAATACAAATCAAATTTTTGTGTGTGAAAGCAAATCTAGACCTGGAGTCGTTCATAGTTCTACATTTTTTGTAGTTGTCTTTTCAGATACTTTTACTGATATACACCTTAAACTGAGGGTGACAGAACTTCCTGTCCCAGTAATGATGTAACTAGGAAAAAATCTGAGATGCTAGACCTATTATGAATATGGAATATTTTGCACTATATTTCAAAAATAAAATAAAAATATATTAATAAACATATTTCATATTCGTGTATTGAAAAAAAATCCAATACCCAAAAGTGGCAATGAGTTGTATGTTTGCCCATATATTGTGGAGTGTGCATTGTCTTTATGACTTGTTATTATTATGAGTCATTTCGTTAAGATGAGTATCAGCTGAAACTGCTCCCTTAAGACAAAGGAAGGGGACTGGCCTGTGTTTTACATCACTGTGCAAGAATGCCTGCTAAATGAATGTAATGAATGAATGCAGTGTGATGTAATGGTCTGTCTGTGAGGGCTCCTCCTTGTGTGAGGAGCTCCTCCTTGTGTGAGGAGCTGGTTTTTTAGGCCTTGGCTGTAATGCGTCTGACCTGAGGAGGACCCTCTTCTCTCCGCTGGTGGCCCACGCTCCTTCCCCCCCCCCAACCCCCCACCCCCCCACAGCACGTGGGTTGTCTTATACCGGCGATTTCCGGGAGGTCTTTTGTCCCCGAGGCCCGTCCCCCGGTCTCCTGCGGGACGGAAGAACACGGAGTAATTACTCATCGTCCGAGCCCCCCCCCCCCCGGCCCGACAGAGGGAGCCGGTGTGTATCTCCCCCGCCCCCGCGGCAGGACCGCCGGCTGCGGCCGCCGCCCCCCCCGCCGCTTCGCGGGTTTCCCCCTCCCGCTGCGGCACCCCGGGCGCCCGTTTTGTTGCCGTGACGCTGAAGCTGCTAGCGTCTGACTCAGAGCGCTGCCCCTTGCAGCTCGGGAGCCCGCCACTGCAGCTGCGCTCGTCCTGCCACGCTCCGACAGCGAGATTCTGAGTGTGTGCGTGTGTGTGTGTGTGTGTGTGTGTGTGTGTGTGTGTGTGTGTGTGTGTGTGTGTGTGTGTGTGTGTGTAGGCGTGTGTGTGTGTGTGTGCGCGTGTGTGTGTGTGTGTGTGCGCGTGTGTGTTTACATCTCTCTCTTTCTGTGCGTCTGTCTCTGTGTGTGTGTATCTGTGTGTGTGTTTGTGTATGTGTATCAGTGTTGTGTGTGTGTGCATGTGTACGGGTGCGTGCGTGTATGTACGGGTGTGTGTGTGCGTGCGTGTGTGTGTGTTTGCGTCTCTCTGTTTCTGTATGTACATCTGTGTGTCTGTGTTTATCTGTCTGTGTGCTTGTGTATGTGTATCAGTGTTTCTGTATGTACATGTGCATGTGTACACGTGCGGGTGCGTGCATGCCTGCATGTCCGTGTGCCCGTGTGTGTGTGTGTGTTTGTCCTTTAACGCTTGTAGTGTCGATTGTATTTTAACGTTTACAGAAGATGCCACAGGCCGCCTCCCTCTCTCAGAGCCTGTTATCCTGAGCCTCTGAGCTGCGGTTCTGTGCTCAGACTCGCTGCTCACGTTGAGGGATACTGGATGCGAAGGCTCGGCTCAGCCAGCCGATGTCCTATTTTTAAAAGAAATGACATAAACTATTCAGCTCTGCTGTTCCCACAGCAACAAACGGTCCTCTCGGGGAGGAAACCCGGAGCGCGGCTGTGCTTCGCTTCTCCCGTGGGATTCTGGGATTCCGCGTCCCCCGGTCCCGGAGAGGACCGCAGGTTTACACGGAGGCTCAGCGCTTCATCGGTCGATCAAAGCGGTCGCTCACCCGGCGGTCCCTCGCGTGTAAACTCAGGGCGGGTTTTAGGATAAAAACCAAAACCAGCCGGACCCTCCGTTTTAATCCAGCCCCATTACGTTGCATTCGTTTAGCAGGTGCTCAGTGCAGGGGAAACATAACTGACCAGCAGCAGTGGCTACCAGCATTCCCAGTCCAATCTGTTTATACACAGTGTCTTTGTACTTTTTTTCTTCAAAAGGCTCCCCCCCCTCCCTTGCTATATAACCAGGTAGGAGAACAGTGAACGTATGTCTCTTTTTGAATGACAAACTGGGGAATCAAAGTGGACCGCAAGGGACCATGTACCAATGACGTACAATATATATACAAAAAAATATATAGACAAAAATCTCCAATGATTGTTCTGTGCTTCAAATGGAGAATGTGACTCCTTCTGTTTAAAAAAAAACACACACAATCCAGTGTTGACATTGGCTCTGGTGTTCACTGTTCACCTGTGCACTTATGCCGCCCCTTGCCCATTGTATCACTGCCCGTTGGCACAGGCATGCGCCCGATCTGAGTCTCCTGCACCCTTCCCTCTTTATCGTTCACAGCGAAGCGGTCCTGAGTGACGCAGCCCGATTGGCTGGCGGGAGCGATGATGCGTGCGTGTGGCGCGTAAACCCCGCCCACTCCCGGGCGGGGCGGGGGCTGCAGGTTCCCATTGTGTCGTCTGTTTGCGCTTCCCTGGAGCTGAGTGCCACGGAGTGCCATTCAGAGCAGGTTTTTCCAGCTTTGTGGAGAGGGAGAGGGAGAGGGAGAGGGGGAAGGAGGGAGGAAGAGAGGGAGTACGAAGAGAGGGAGGCACTGCTGTAAGGGGGAAACTGAACCCAGGAGTCGGGTTTTGGAGGGGGGGCACAGTTGAGGTGCGGGTAGAGTGACCAAGAGGTGCGGGTAGAGTGTGGCTCTGATCGAGATGTCTTGTACCAACATATTTATGGAAAAAAAAGACACATGAATTTGAGGTAGTACACCGGCCAGTTAAAGGTCAGACAAGTTCTTGACAGACACGGTGTGCTTTCATAGTGCCCAGTCACCTGTTTATTCATTTTCTTTTGGCTCGTATTTTATTTCGTAATATTAAGGCCTATCTGAAGACCTTTCTGTGCAACCAACGTGCGCCCAGATTGTCCCTGCTTGCTAACATCGGCCATACAAATGGGTCCATTCACCGGGGAGAATTTTGAGGAGGTGCCCTGTGCTGTTCTGAGCCAAAAAACAGTGCAGAATCGCCTGTCTGGAGGACTGGAGCTTGCCCATCATGCATAAATATGGGTGCGCCTTCTGTGAGCGAGATAAACCTTGGAGGAAAATTTACGCTGGGCTTTTCACAAACCTGGCTATTTCCAGCACAACCCTGAGGCCGCTAGGCTGGGTCGGCTTTCCGCGATGTTTCCACTCAGTTGTTTCCTTCAGTGCGCTCAATGTCCTTGCTGATGTTTTTTTCCAGCAGTTTAATTAACTAAAAGCCGTGTTCGCGAGTACGTGTTAATGCTGCTTAGTGCTTTTTTTTTTTGTTCCCGTAGAACTATCAGTTCTGTCGTAAACGGCTGCGTCAGTTAGCTCAACGCGGGCGAGTGGGATTCGGTGGATTTGTGACTGTCTCGTTCTCTTACGTGGAGCGGGTTAGCGGGAGCCAAAATGGCCGCTTTAGCCCGTGTGACGCTCTTGTTTCTGACAATGGAGCTATTCTTCCATATGAATCAGCAGACGTTTTTACGCTCGCCACCCACCCCCACACGAAGGGCGCTGCGGCTGGGCATGTGCACCTCTCCAGTACCTCCCTCACCGGTCAAAAATTGCTTATCGGGAAACTATTCGGCAGGTCCAGTCGGATAGTTTCCCTGGGGTTTGTCATGCTCAGCAGGGACTGGGGCCCTGTATGTCCTAACCTGTCATACAGTCTCGACTCGGCAGATGGACCCACAATGTGCGCTCAGAAACTATGACTGACTGGAAATTCAGGATAAGTACCCCTCTCTCCAGGCTATGACTGCTGTGCCCCAGCCGGGAGTCAAACCCGTATCAACCTTTCAGTTACGACCTGGATGACGACCTGGATGTGTGTTCAGGGTTGCCTGATGTGGGATCAGGATCTGGTATGGCTGGGGCTGGCCTGTCGTTTGTGAGTGGCTCTCGGGTCTCTCTGTCTGGTGTAGCACAGCTCCGGGCCGCCAGTGTGTGCACATGTGGGTGTCCACTACCGAGGATGACATCACCTCCCTGGAGCTTGGGTGGGGGATGGGGGCGGCATCGCAATTACTCATTTGCTGTAATTATCAGTCATGGTTGTCTGGAAGGTTAAATTAGTTCACGTTGTAGGTCTTTGACCCAGGTCTGCTGTGCGCCAGCCTCCTGAGCAAATCCCAGGATGCTTTGCCTTTCCCGTGCGGAGACGGAGACTTGATTGCGGCGGAAGGTCCCAAGAGGCTCGCTCCGTCTGCCACCGCTTCCTCCCCGGAGCTGATGCACTTCCTGATTTCTGCGTCATTTCTTCCTTCGCTTCGCTGCACGGGGGCTGCTTGTTATTCAGAGACACGGCGGGACTGGTGAGGCTCGAACCCAAACTGCCTGAACGCAGAGGCAGAGAGTTATTAGTGTCGCAGCATTCCAACAGAGCGGAAGACTGGAGTGATACTGGCCTGTGTGCTACTGTAAATATTTTCCTGCTTAATTTGTGTACACACGGGCATATTCAAGGAAGGGCATGTGACTTCCCTCCGAGATATGGTCGTGGAGTGAAAAGCTTTACTGTTGCTGTTTGATGAGAGAGTCCGCTTCGAGGAGTGTGCGGCCCTTACCAGGAATGAGCAGAGTTTCATATATAATACAGGTTTAATCGTCTCATTATGGTTAATGCCTCTGTGTCACTTCCAAAGGCGCCCCATATCGCCTCCATATTGATTGTAGTCCATAGATATCTCTGGGAGGTGTTTTTGTAAAGAAATATATTATGGTGTACTTTTTTTCCCAGGACAAAGTTATTTATCGTTGTCTAGGCCCCCTGCTGTGAAAATTTATTCTAGATGATTCTGTATGTGAGAGAGAAACAGTGGTAAATTATTCATTACTGCTAGAGTGATTTTGACATAATATTCTTGCCCTTACTTTAAGTTTTTTTTGCCACACTATGTTTAACTACTGGAACTGCCTTTCCGCTGTAATATAACTTGATGTATATTGCCAGAAGGGATTCAGTCGCTCCATTTTCCTGTTTCCTCTCCAATATGAACAGCACAGAAATATTAAAGGTTAAGTCGTTCTGGGGGTTTGGATCCGCGTGGGGGGGACATTATCAGATTCAGCGACTCCTGAAGTAGTTTATGTAGTTTATGAGGTCAGGAAAGATTTGGTTTGACAGAACGTTTTTCTAAGCTAAGGTTTTTTAACATTTTCTGGTCCAGAGACCCCCACCCAGGTTCAAGGGCGTCCAAGGGGGTTTTATATTTTCCCAAATAAATGTATGGTCATGGCATATTAAGCTTGACCAGGGACCCCCTGCAGTACCTTCATGGATCCACACGGACCCCCTGTTGAAAACAGACCCCCTGTTTTTTATTTATTTCTTTTTTTGTTAGTCTAGCTTGGAGTCAGAAGGCCCAGAGTCAGAGGCCTCACAAAAAGACCCAAAATAGGAGGAAATTGTGTTTTTTTTAAAAAATGGACGTACTGGAGTGCGATGTGGCCAACCGTGCTACAATAGCTCTTCCCATCTTATCTGTGGAGAGGAACTTCCTGAACGTGTTAGCGGAGTGGTTTACCGCCATGCAGGATTCAGTTTTTTTTTCTTCCTGGAAAACGGTGCCTAAATCAAATGGGAACAGCTAGAATATTTACCTTCAATCCAGACTTCAATGCAGGCTGCCGATCCGGAGATAAGATACCGTGGTTTTCACGCCTATTTGCCATACCGCCACTGTGCTTTCGCACGTGCACGCGCGTCGGTAACGGTGTCTGTGTCGAGGGAGAAATCAGGCTGACACAACAAACGCGTCACAGATTCTTCGAGATGTTTTATTGCTGGTTTTGTGGACAGGAACCTGTCATTAGGTTATTTATTAACAGAGTCATTTGAAGCAGGGAACTGAATTTCCTGTTTTAGGCGCGTTTCACCACGGTGAGGCTATCTGCCCTGTCCAGTCACCTCCCTCAGAACAAGCTGCTCTCTGATGCAATGTGTCTATGTATGTGTGTGTGTGTGTGTGTGTGTGTGTGTGTGTGTGTGTGTGTAGGGGTATGTGTGTGTGTCTATGTATATGTGTGTGTGTGTGTGTGTGTGTAGGGGTATGTGTGTGTGTCTATGTATATGTGTATGTGGATACAGTAATGTGTGTGTGCGTGTATGTGTGTGGGTGTTTGAGGAAACAGGCTTGATGACACACCTGCCTACATGGAGCTGTTATCTATGGTGTGCTAAGATCAGTAGCATAGACTGCCACATTTCCTTTGAGACACCTTTCCTTTGAGCTGTACGGGGGGGGGGGGGGTTTACGCCTGGTGCACACTGAGGGTGAAGCAGACCTACCTGGTTGGGTCTACGGTGGATCAGCTGGCCTCAGGTACGATAGCAGACAGATAGCGCAAGGCTCAGAGCCCGGGCAGATCAAACGGAAAGAAGCGGTCATAGTTCAGTCTGCTGAGAAAAAGGCTTTTGCTAAACCAGTAACGCTGCCTCGCTCACGCACCACTGAGAATTCAAGTTTACCTCCTGAAACATAATGCGGGATGGAGCGGTCTAGCCAGTGTCTATGGTCTAATAACTGCTGTGTCACTGCCATGTGACTGAAAAGCCAAATGCCTTCTGGTTCATAGTCCCTCTGGCCCTTTGACGTTCACAAGTATCTCGATCTACAGAGTGGATTTTACTGGCTAGATAATGCCTCATACATATTTGATTACTCATCGCACGCACACGCAGGCACTCATGGACGCAAAGACAATCCTGTCTCTTCACACCAGCCTCCTCCTCCACCAGCATATCGCAGATCACATCTGTGTGTTCTGACATCTGTGACAGTGCTGACATCATTATTATTATTTTTTTTTTTTTAACCGATTCCCCGTGTGTATCGGAATCCTGGTCGAGGCGCTATCCTCTGTCGGTCTGGGGAGGGTGTAGACTACCACATGCCTCCTCCGATACGTGTGGAGTTGCCAGCCGCTTCTTTTCACCTGACAGGGAGGAGTTTCACTGGGAGAGCGTAACGCGCGCAGAGGTTCACGCTATCTCCCCCAGATCCCCTCCCTGCTGAACAGGCGCCCCCAACCGACCAGTAGGAGTCGCTAATGCAGCGATCAGGACTCATACCCTCACCGACTTCCCACCCGCAAACACTGCCAGTTTTGTTCGTAGGAACGTCTGACCAAGCCGGAAGTACCGCTGCCGGGGATTGAACCCAGACAGCCAGTGTTGACATTATTAACATTATGGGAATGTCCCCGGTCATCTGTGGAATGGAAGATGTGTGGTCATTTCCTGTCCTCTAACCAGCTGCTCTTTCTACTCTGTGCTTCCACAGGCACCCTGTTACCGGGGGAACACGGTTTCCCCTTCCAGTTCCTCATTCCAGGTAAGATGACCCTGCTGTCACCTCACAGCGCACCTTTTTCTGCCCTGGCCCCTAATTTTCCATAGCAACATTCTTAACTCACAGGTGCATTGTGGGAATGTTTGCTAAAGGTGCTGGCGAGAGAAAAAGCCAGTGTTGCCTAGGTGCTGTCCTATCAATATTGACCAGGCTACCATAACTATATTATTATTATTTTTATTATAATATTATTATTTTTATTTTCTTAAATATTAGAGAAGCGACGTAAAATTTACGCAATTTATTGGTGAAATGACTTTTATTATGAAGATTATGTTTTCATGTTTGTGCACATTTACGTACACGGTATGTTAAAGCCATCATTTCTCCATCACATATCTGTTCCTATGCATTCTTTGACATAGGTATTGATACTGTTGTTACTGTGGCCTTTTCTGAAGCATGGTTGGCTTCACTTCCTGTCTCTGCTGTAGGTTGCTGTAGGTCTTTAAGAGCCTTCCGTCTTTCCCCTGCTTTACCAGGTGATTGTTGGTTTGCTCTGCAGGGGCGTGTATCTCAGGTCACCTGCACAACCATGCGTATTTGTCCAGCTGGACAAATTTACTGTGCCCCACCTGGGATTCAAACCTGCACCACCGGTTTTTATGTCATAAGTTTCCGCTGCTTGGCTACAGCACCACTCAAGTGTGGCAGAAATGTGGCTGAGATCTGAGATAGATCGGAGACGTGAGAGACGTATGAGGCGTGATTTGGCCGTATAAGGTGTATATCGGTGTGTTCACGCACAGACCCGGAGCTTTCTTTGTCCTCATTTGGGGAGGTGGGGGGGGGGGGTCTATTTTTAGCCCCTCTCTTTACGTCAGGGGCGTTCTAATGGCTGTCACACGCTCCTGCCCATGTGACCGCCGGACCTGCTCCCTTTCCATATCCCCGGCGACACGGGAGAGAGCAGTTACCTCCAGCACAGAGAGCGCGGGCCGAAAAACCCAGGCACAGCGCCCTCTACAGGCTGCTTTCAGCAGCTCGCTTTGTTCAGCGGCACTCGGGACTGATGCCGGTGGGGGGGGGGGGGGGGGAGGAGGGGCCGGTGTTGTCATGGCAACGTGGAACCCTCACGCCGCGCTGTGGTGAGCTGGCCAGAAGCAGCTGTGTCACCAGCGCGCCTCTGAGCTCTCCCAGTACCCTTAATTTGCCATCGGGCCGGTTCGGCCCGGGGCGACGCCTTCTGTTTCGACTGACGGCAGCGGGCGGGCCGCTGTAATCCCAGCCGCGTGGCGCTGAGTGAATAAATGCATTTAATCTTGCCGCGCACACCTGTCTCTATTTCGGTCTCCCTGGGCAGGTTTTCTCTTGTTGTTGTTTGACCTCACCAGCGGAGCCTCCGTCGCTGGCTGCCAGCCCAAATTTTTTTTTCTTCCTTTTGTTTAATCAGGTATCATGAGGGGGGGGAATAAAGGCTGTAATACAGCAGTGCGTTGTGGGGCAGATGACGCTGGCTGTGCTGGGAGCTGGGAGTGTTGTATTAATGAGGGTATCAGTGCAGGTGCTGTACCTGCGCAAGATCAGAGAGAGCCGGAGTGGCGCAGGCCGTCAGTGGGAATGGCTGCTGAATGTGAATCGCGCCATTTGGCTAGTTACTGTTGCCATAGAGACAGCTGGCATCTGAGACGGGACGGTTCTGTAGACCTCCAGTCAGCCCCCTCCCATCGGACCGAGGATGGCGATTAGCCCCCTCCTCTGCCATCATTCTCCATTGTTTTCCATCTCTTCTCTTCTATCTCCCTGTTTCTCTCTTCTCCCTCTCTTCCCTCTTTCCCCCTTCATCTTCTATCATCCTTTTCCCCCCTCTTCTCCCACCGTATGCTGTGATGAGCCTCTTTCTCTCTTCTGTCATTCTGTCCCCATCTTCTACCCCTCCCTCTGCTCTCCAACCATCTCCTCTGTCCCTCTCCCCTGCCTTTTTTCTGTCCATCTCTCCTTTCCTCTGGTCTTTCTTATTCCCTCTCTCCTATATTGTTCTCTCACTTCCTTATCCTCCCTCCTGGTCTCTCCTTCTCTCCTCCCTGTTTTCCAATTCTCTCTGTCCTATCTCCCTTCTCTTCAGTCCCTCTTTCTTTCTCTTCTCCAGTGGTTGAGCAGCTCTGCTTCAGGAGCACTTCCTCTCTCTGTCCCTGGTTCAGTGCAGTGAGACAGTGTGTATGTGAGAGAGTGTGAGTGAGAGAAAGAGAGAGTGAGTGACAGAGAGAGAGACAGAGAGAGTGTGTGAGAGTCAGTGAGAGCCTGAATGAGTGAGTGTGTGTGCGTGAGAGAGAGAGTGTGAGAGGGAGAGACAGAGTGTGAGAGTCAGTGAGAGTCTGAATGAGTGAGTGTGTGTGTGTGTGTGTGTGTGTGTGTGTGAGAGAGAGAGAGTGAGAGTGAGTGACAGAGAGAGAGACAGAGAGAGTGTGAGAGTCAGTGAGAGTCTGAATGAGTAAGTGTGTGTGTGAGAGAGATCGTGTGTGAGAGAGAGAGAGAGAGAGAGTGTGAGACAGTGTGTGAGAGAGAGAGAGAGAGAGGTTCCCATCAGCTCAGGCTAATGACACTTGGCCTTTCTGACAGCTCAGCAGCAGGGCCTAAGCAGTGGTCCCCAGCCTGCCTGCCTGCCCGCCCGCCCGCCCGCTGGCTCTGTTCTGCTGGTTCATGCTCTGGGTCTCCACGCCCACACGCTGAGCACAGTGGAGAAACGCGTCTGCCCAATCAGTCTCCGCTCCAGCCTTTTCTCCGAGCGCTTTCCCCGGGAGCGGAGATTTCCCTCCGTCACCTCCCTCAAACGCAACGATGTTGGCACAGTGGCATCGCTGGTTATCGTTAGCGTATAAACACGTCATACGCTAACAATACTTTACACCTTAAGAATATAATAAAATATAATATTTTGTAATATTTCTAATATTTTACTAGCCGGTGGAATATGAGGACACGATACTCTTCATGAAGTGCTTTCATTTCTTACAGTGAATCATTTCTGGGTTTTTTGCACCCCAAATGTCAGTTTTAATGTTTTTAGTTTTGTGAGTATGAGGATCTGATTTTAGATCAGTCACAACTGGTGTTGTGGCAACTCATATAGCCATTTAGAGCAGGATTATACTGAAGATTATTGGCATATTGGTAACATGTCAGATATTGCAGCACTTCACAATATATGGACGAAATAGGACAATTGCGGCAGATTTCAGGTGTTTCAATATTACACTGCTGTTTTTGTATTGTATTTATTGCAGTATATTCCATTTCTATAAGGGTCAGGTGTAACAGGTGACCATTGTCATCTTTCCGACCTGTCTCTTGCGCTCACACCTGTGCTGTCACCTGTCCAGCCTCTGCCCCCACCTCCTTTGAAGGCCCTTTTGGGAAGATCACATACAGGGTGAAAGCGGTCATAGACACCTCTCGCTTCTCCAAAGACTACAAGGCCCAGAAGCCCTTTTACCTGCTAAATCTCCTCAACCTCAACGAAGTACCTGACATCGAGGTGAGAGGGTGGGACTGGATGTAGCCACGCTCCCCTGTTTTTTTTTTGGGGGGGGGGGGGGGGTGTTGATGTTTGTTCTCGCTTCCTCTTTTGCTCGTGCTCTCTCTCTCTTGGTCCTCTGGTCAGTTTGTCACTCATTATACTTAAAAAAAAAACTATATATATTGGCATTGTGATCGTCATCGTGTCCTCCCCAGCAACCCAGCTCGGCGGTGACGACGCGGAAGTTCACCTACCTCCTGGTGAAGACGGGGACGCTCATGCTGAAGGCCCGCAGTGACCTGAGGGGGTACACCCCAGGCCAGGTCATCAAGCTGGCCACCGAGATCCACAACAAGTCGGGCAAGGACACGGGCTGCGTGCTGGCCAGCCTCATTCAGGTGCAAGACCCAGGAAGGCGGGGCGGGGCGGGGCAGGAGGGGGCGGGAGGGGAGGGCTGGAGGCGTGGCAGAAGAACTGCGTTTACGTCTTCATTTCAGAGAAGGAATTGGCTTCTGCTCTCACCCAGATTTTCGGTCTTGAGGGTTTCATGAAATAAGAAACAGTTTCCTGAAAACCGACAGTTCGACATTCATTTGTAGGGGTTCTCCGTTCTTGTGGTGATTTATTGACGCATGGTTTTTTTGTCCAGAAGTGGCTGTCGTCATGACAAATGAAACCCAATGCTCACCCAAACCCGAGCAGCTACAATCACCGGAACAAAGTAGCCCGAATGTTGTGGAGTGTGGTATTTATTGAAAGCCGGTCGGACTCGGCTGCCGCACGAGTGAATGGAATTATATATTCTGAGTGCGAGGGCTTCGCACAATGCTCTTAGTGCCGATCGATACCACTGAGCAGCAAAGCAGAGGGAGCCTGAATGGAGTCACCGCTTTATAGCGCTTTAGTTCCAGGAGGGACCTTAGCTAACCCATCATACGGTAGCGTCATGGAAATGCACTGTCCTAAATTGGAAGCGAGTAATGTACGGTGTATGCCTCTCAGGTAATGTATTACTGGCTCTGCACAAATAATGGCGAAGGAGAATGTGCAGTGTGAGTTATCAGATACATCGCTACCCGCCCCTGCTCGCAAGTATTTTACATGAAAAAGTTCCCCTTTGATGTTGTCATCCTCAATTTTGTTTGTGTTTGTTTGTAAGTACTGCCAGTACTGCCACTTAATTGCTGCTCACATTATAGACATCGTTATGATACCTGTAATCTCAAAAAAGTTTAGTTTTTTAATGAAGGGAATGATGGTATGAAAGATTTTGTAACTTTTAAGATCTAAGGGACTAAATTGCAGAGTTCACCTGGTGAGGCTGCAAATGGTTGTTACCTTGAAAAGCGTGTACTTATTCCTAATTAAGTGTCATTTCTACATCATGTTGCTTTGTGATTACTGGTTTTAAAAAACTGTCTCCAGGATTTAGGCTCACAGTCCTAATTGAGCATGGTGATTCCTCAGCAGTCTTTGCAGGTGCACCATGAAAAACAAGAGAAAAAAAACAGATGAAACAAGAGGGAAGAGACGTTATAATGAGTGATGCATTATGGGTGTATAATGGGAGTGTCTGTGTGTCTGTCCCATTTCTTTCTCTTTGCACATGGGCACGCACCCTCTTCGCTAAGCAGAAGGTGACCTACAAGACCAAGCGGGCGATCTACGACCTGCGGACCATCGCGGAGGTGGAGGGGGCGGGGGTAAAGGCGGGCAAGCATGCCGAGTGGAAGGAGCAGATCATAGTCCCGCCCCTCCCCCAGTCAGCGCTCACTGGCTGCAGCCTCATCGAAATCGACTACTTCATACAGGTGAGCCCGCAGACCCCCTTCAAGGGAGCTGCTGGGATATGTAGTTTCTCTGGGTGTCTTCTGAACCGGGCAAAGCATTTGGATGGAGGTCATAAATGACTCCCCTCATTGCCGTCTGAAAAACCACAATGTGACCTCAACCCCCTGATCAGAAGAGTGATGATGTCACAATGATGAATGGAAACGTTGATGTCACAATAGCGTCTCCCTTGTTGTGGGAAAGGCTGTGGGGTCAGTCTGTGGTCCACCACAACTGTGATGTCATCCACTGCCTGAAAGGCGGTAAAGCCGTGGGTCACGATTCTGACAGTGTGGGTACTGAGCCACAGTCCCAAGGTTTGTGACTGTGACGCATTTTATTACTCAGGGTTTTCAATAATTGCTTTTCATGTCCTTTATTTCTTTCTCTCTCACTCTATCCCTTCTCTTCCTCCCTCTTTTTTCTGCCTCTTGAGTCTCTCTTGCACTCTGCTTCCTTTTTGCTTCCTTCCTTCTCTGTTTTGCTCTTTCTCTCCTCTGTTTCTATTTGAAGGTATTTTTATTGGCATGACATTAGTGGTGGTGAAAACTCAAAAAACGAAAACATATCTTTCCCTCTCTGTCTCTCGTTCCCCCGCTGCAGGTGTCTCTGAAGTCCCCGGACGCCGTGGCGACCCTCCCCATCTACATCGGCAACATCGCGGTGAACCTGACCCCCTCGCGGCCCACGCCGCCGACCCCCGCCCCCCGCGTCGCCCCCCTCCCCGCCCCCAGGTCCAGCCCCGGGCGGGTGACCCCCAGCGCCCCCCCGGCCGAGGAGGAGGGGGACCTGGAGGAGGAGGACCTGGGGGCGGGGGGCCCCGTCAGCGAGGAGATCCCCACCAAGAGCCACTCCCAGCAGGACCACTCCTCGCTGCCGCCCTGTGTGTCCCCCAGCGCCTTCAGCTACGCCCCGGGCCTCACCTTCCCGCAGAGCCAGCGCTGCGGCGACGCCCCGGACGGCTCCGGGCCCCTGTTCTGCGTCTCCACCGGCGCCACCATCCCCTTCTTCTCCGAGGGCAGCGCCACGCCCGTGCCCACTTCCTGTCCGCTGATCCTGCCCCCGGAGTACAGCACCTGGGACTACCCGCACGGTGAGGCCCGCCAGCAGGGGGCGCCAGACAGTACTGCGGCCCCCTGGTCCTTTCCTACAGCGCCGGGGGTTCATTTGGTGTTCCATTCAGTCGATTCATAGCACGAATTGAAATGTACGGCCATTTTAAAGTCTGCTGTAACGTTCTAGGAGAATTTTTACGTTCATGGATCAACTTTCATTGGATCTTTATATTGGCTGAATTTAAAATGCAGTTCACACGTGTGTGTGTGTGTGTGTGTGTATGTGTATGAGTAAGTGTGTGTAGGTTATTGTGATCATGTCAGTGTGTGTGTGTGCGTGTCTGTGTGTGTGTGTCGATGTGTTTGTTTGGTCTGGCTCTGAATTGTAAATTTGCTGTCTCCTCCAGAACCACCTCCCACTTATGAGGAGAGCTGCAGCAGCAACAACTCCAGCTTCAGTAGCAGGCGATAGACGAGCTGGCAGAGTACGAGACTCTTTCCCCACTGGTATGCTCCCTGCAGCACAATACAGCCCCCTGCAGGCCAGATTGGATAATGCAGTCCAGCTCTGAATGAACTGAACAAACCACTCCTTAAATAGAATGTTCTTTTGTTTAATTTCTTCCTTCATATACATTTATAATGGATTTGTTTTTTTAAAAATTAACATTTTTCTCCTCCTCTGACCCTTTCTGAAATTAAAATGAGGCTGTTTTTTATTTTTAAAAAGCAAAGGAGCTGCACCAATATGTAAGCTGGGAAAATGTAGGGCATTTTGGAAAATATTGTGCATAGCTCTGCACGAGAGTGCTTTTAAAAGGTTAATTAATTCTGTTTTTTCGTTCTTTTTTTGCCAGCATCTGCGATGCCTTAAATCAAAAACGTGACTTACTACTGAGTTTCGATTTCGATTTTCTTCCCCCTCTTCTTTCTATTTTCATGCAACCAAAGTTGGCCTTTTAGATCTTGTTCATTGAATCATGTGCTAAATGGAGCCTGTGAAAGTCCAGCTGTTAAATGGAACCTGTGAAAGTCCAGCTGTTAAATGGAACCTGTGAAAGTCCAGCTGTTAAAAGGAGCCTGTGAAAGTCCAGCTGTTAAAAGGAGACTGTGAAAGTCCAGCTGCTCGTTAGTGCTAGCGAGGACAACTGACCGCATGGCCTTGCGTAGCGGCGCGGCTCGCTAGCGTTCGTCAGAGGCTGAGCCTCGCTGCGGCCAGAGCCTGGCGCACGAAGATGACCGTGCTCCGTGGGCCAGCTGCTAAGGATTGTGGGTCTCCAGGCCCCCCTGGGCGGGGCTGCTGATCGGGGGCTCTGCTTGGTGTGCGAATGCCCCTGAGGGACCGCGGCCCTGCTCGCCTTCGCTTGCAGAGAAGGAGCGGGTCCAGCGCTTCGCCTGTCCGTTTTCACCGTCCTGTTTGGGACTCCTCTCGCCCCCCCTGGTCATAAACCGTGCCCCTGGGGCCCAGATGCCCCGCTGAATCATCTGGAGAAACAGGCACAGGGTTTGCTGTTGGCGTTGTGTGGGGGCACAAGCAAGCACATGGGCGCGCGTACGGACGCACAAGCACACGCGCGCGCACACATGCACACACGCACACACACACGCGCGCACACGCACGTACGCACGCACACACGCACGCACACCCACGCGCACGTGCACGCACACGCACCCACACACACGCGCACGTGCACGCACACACACGCACACACGCGCACGCACACACACACACGGTCTGAGACCTGATGCACATGCTGCTGTCTGATGAGCCTGACCTTACTGAGGTGGAGGGATGGACTGAGGTCACGCACTGCATATCCCAAGATGCCTTACTGTTCTCACATAGATTACTACGTTTGGGCCCACACTCATGTTCATTTAATCACCGTGTGCAGTCGATGGTTTTTTTTTTTTTTAATGCATTTGAAATGGAGGTCAGGTTGGATTCCGAAGGAGCGTGCTGGTGTTCCAACCAGCAGGCGAAATGTACAAGCACAGAGGGCACTTTGGAAAGACGCGCTCAAAGCTGCGCTTGTGCGTGTGTGTTCGTGTGTGTGGATGCATATGCGCTTGTTTGTGTGGCTATGCCTGTTTGAATGTTCCTGTGCAAACTGTATGCGTGCCTGACACTGGTTCCATTAGCTTTGATGGGCAGTTCATCCCTCTCCTTTCTGGAAATCCCAGATTTGATAGTATTTTCATCGCTGCAGTTTCTTGAGCCTTGCACAGCCAAATACTGTGACATTTAGATTTCAAAAAAGGAGGAGAAAAACACATTTTTCATCTTCAGCTCCTGTTACTTATGTAGCAGCAACATCCCTGATTGGATTTAGCACTGTAAATTGATGTTACAATCATCTCTGATTCATTCTGCAGCGGAGCGACATTCTTTGTCAAAGTGACGCTAACAGTCTGTTTCACAAACTCTGCGTGTGTACAGCACCAAATACCTACACGCATATACGGCATTGGGTCACTTTTTCATTGGAGGAAAGTGAGAGGGGGAGAAGGAAGAGGAAAGGAGAGAGTGAGAGAACAGAGGAGCAGAGAGAGTGTGTCGCGATTGACTAGACCGCAAGAGGGAAGAATGCTGATCGTCTACCTGGGTGGATTTATGTCGAATCATCTGTGTTCAACGACTTCCTGAAGATGCCATGACCACTGGGAATAGCTTTTTAAACGTTTTTTTTTTTTTCTGTCCGCATACTGCGTTTGAACTTGGACGCTGACATTTTAAAGGCACCATTTATGGTCCAATGGAGAAGCGAAACCCAGGAGGGAAATTTAGTCGGACGGTTCTAGCATTTTTGAATCGCCCTTCCAAGGGCGATTCAGTGGTTGTGCCTGTTCCCTTGGTACTGTATGTCCAACTAAACACTCACCCTGGGGTCCATTTTCTAGTCTTTTCTGACTTTCCCCATTAAACTACAAGATTTTATTCACATTCTGATTACATGTGTTTTTTTGTTGAAATGATGATTTTACTGAACAGTAACTTCTGAGGTGCCATGTTACTTGGGTGGTCTGTTGTGGGGTGTGGCCTATGCTGGAATCCTGTGTCTTTATTCTTGGTATGGGGGGTGTCATCACAATGCTCTCTCATTTTACTGCTTGTATGACATCACAATGCCTCCGAACCCTAATCCTGCTGCTGACCAGCATACCATATTTTAATCTCGGTTACTCCAGCAACTGTATTCATTTCCATTTGGTGGCATGACAACATGTCTTTAAAGCAATCAGTTTTTTTTTCTTCTTTGGGTTTCTCTTTTTGTCATGCATCAAATGAACATGACATAATTCAGTACATTGTTAAACCTAAAATCTAAAATGTAAGGAATATATTTCTGATATATGTTTAAAACAGTAAAATATAGTACCAAATAATTTCTGCTACCATGCATGCAGTTTTTTTGCATGTATGCAAGAATGTATTTTGTAATATATATATATATATAATTCATAGCATATTCTAAACCATATGTTTCTATATTGTGTATATATACATGGGCAATGGTAATAAATGAAATATTTGAATGGAATATTGTGTTGAATATTTTAGAATTATTTTAGAAATATATTCCTTAAATTTTGTAGTTCTTATCTTATTGCATGTAGCTTGGAATAGGGAACAATTAAACTGGCCGGAGAATTCACACACACACACAGACAACATACACAACCACGTTCAGGATGCTCCAGATTGTCTCATTGTCTCAGAAAACGCAGCTTCATTCCCCAGCCACCCTCACTGCGCAGTCGCACCATATCCAGCTACAGAGTGCTAATGTAGCAGTGAGGATTTCTTCACTCTCTGTTTATTGCTTTGTTTGTCGTTGCATTTCCGACTGGCTTGATTTAATTTTTACCCATCCAAGTTATTTCACATAAGAGGGCACCGTGCAATTTTTGTCATATGTATCTTTACCTTTATTATCTCTGCCCCTTTCTGAGAGTGCATTGTTGGTAAGGTCTTTTTGAAAGTCATTTAAAACTGCCTTTATCCAGAGTGTCTACAGTTTGCATTTTTCTCCACACAAGGTTCTATGGCTTTATTGATTTCATTGTGTTGTTTTCAGCTGTACAGGAGTTTCACCCCTCATGTGAAAGACGTGCGGTTTTGTATTTTTCTACTTGTAACAGTTGTCCTGTGTGTACAAAACATCTGAGTAATAATAATAGTAATGATAATAAATTTCCCTTTATCCTACCAGAAATGTTCTGAATAGCACCTTAGTGAATCTATGTTCCATTTAAAGAAAGAGTTGTTTTAAATCATTAATGTACACTGTACTAATAAAATTGTTTTAAATGTATCAGGCTTTTTGACATTTCCAGCTAAGTATTCTACCAAATAAAATTTTTATCTTTCCTTTGTAAAATTCATTCCATGAAAACCGACAAGCAGTACATCCACAAAAGCACATTCTGCTTGAGATTTTTTAACCATATTTTATACTGTTAGAGCCATTTTTCTTTTTTTTGTGGTTCTACAACTCGTTCCTAGATCGAGTATCACTATCACAAAGGCCAGACTTGTTTGTATCACATCACCTGCCATTTACTCATGTTGGTGTGGACTATTTTTGCTCAATAGAGGTGAAACTCATTTTTGTCCAATGATATTGACTTCTGTTTACTTGTCTTACAAGTCTTGCTGTACATCTAGAGCTGGCCCAATCTTTGGATACAGATTCGTGTATAAACGCCTTGAGATGTTTCATTAGTAGGAAAAGACAAGTAGTTGAAATCAGATCAGACTATGGAACAAACTTCAACAAAAAATTAGTTGGAGGATGTGCATCAAGAATGGAATACTGCCAAAATAGAACACACTCTTCAGCAAAAGGATTTTTAATCCATCTTCTGGAACCTGTCACGGAGTAAGAGAAAGATGGATGCAAATAGTTAAGAAAATTTTGCTATCCATTGCAAAATACAAAACAGCAAATGCTTGATGATGAAGGACTCCACAGTGTCACATGTGAGGTGAAATTTATTCTGAATAGTTATCTCCTCACCGCTGTCTCAAGTGATCCAAATTATCTTGAAGCTCTAATGCAAGGATCTGAAACTCAAGCCCTGGAGAGTCACTGTGACTGGTCTTTGATGTTTAAGTGCTTAATTTAAGTCAATGATTGGCTTAAGAGTCTACACACTCATTTCCAAGGCTTAAATTGGCTGCTGATTGCATGTTTTAGACCCCTGCTCTAACTATGAGTACTGATCCTATGATCAAGCTTTCCCCTGCCCACATCATAGCCTTATCAATTATGAAGTAAAGGCTCAAATTGATCCTAACTAGGACTCCTACTCAGAGACACTTCATCCATATGGACCTGGATGTCTTTGTGAACCATGGCCTCTGAGGTGGCTTTTGATCTCTGACTTGCACGCCAGAGAAAAAGTTGTTTTAAGACAATGCCAAGGGAGCTGAACATTGAGGTGAATACAGGGGATAGAGAAACATATTTATAGGGTGGCAATGTAATGCTGTGGTTGAAGAGCTGGGATTGTAACTCATAGGTAGCTGGTTCAAATCAAGGATGCGGTGATCTTGAGCAAAGGCACTTTACTGCAATACGGCACCTGTCAGCCCTTTGAGTGGGAGGGTCCAGTGATCAGTGCAGCTGCTTGTTTGCCTCAGGGTGGAACTCTGTCTCAGTTGGGCTGCTGATCCTTCACCTATGGGCGAGAAAGTGAGCCAGCAGCAGTCCTCAGTCAAGCCAGCGAGCTGACCACAGCCAGCTCCATCCCCTGCTGCGCCGCTCTTGTCCAGTTGCCATGGAAACCGTGTCCCGATCGGTCAGCTTCCCCGGTGTCATGCCAGGACATGGACATCAGGGCTCAGCCAAGCCTGAGTACCTGCCAGCCATGAAGAGCGGAAGAGAGCGTGCTCCCACTCCAGGTGATGCGTAACCTATTCTCTGTAACAGAGGAAACGCTCTCCTCCGGAATGATCCTCAGAATACCCACTTTATAATAAGTCACAGAGTGCGGCACTTTAATGTTTGATACCAAAGACGATTTTACATTAAAGAAATCAGACATAATAGGCTACGATACAGCAAGGGGTAAGGGATCTTCCTTCGACGTTGCTACCTCCCAAATTATGGCTGTACAAAATAGCCCATCTCGAGAATATTTATCGACTGCGAATAAACAAAAAAGCAATAGTTTGCTATAATTTACTGTGTTTCAGTACATTTTATTAGTTACGACGACTTCATCCATGATCTTGACTCTTGTCTTTAATGCTATTCGTTCGTGCATATTCCGTGACTGTTCATAGCGAATGCTTCTCATGAAAGAATTTACCCTAATCTTAAAGGGTCCAATAGCATTCCAAAAAGTGTCTTCCCCGTTTAATTTGACTAAGAATCTAAACATAATCCCCTTTTTAATAACGGTAACAGAATTTAAATGTAGGCTTCGTATCCAAGCACGACTCAATCACACGTCATCGCTCCCAGTCGGAAACCACGCAAAACATGAAAGGAGTAGGCTAATTATGACCCACAAGGCATAAATTACAGTATGGCCATTGTAAATTCTGAACCACTCAATAACCTAACATTAGCTAGGGGGGCTGGAAATGAACGCAGTGACGTCACACGAGTAGGCGGAGACTAGCGGAAGGCTGAGGAGCCATGGCTTCAGTGAAAGCTGAGGTAAGGGAAAAGAGCTTTAACGTTGTAACTTTCTATCGCTGGAATCTCGCTATTTGGTTGCCGAACGATTGGGCATAACCAGAACACAACACCCAAAGGTGCGCACAGCGCTGGGTCGAAGCCAAAACTAGTGTTACGTTACCTCTGAGCGCCTTAATTTTCAAACTGCCCGCCTGTGTTTTTCAATTCGGAAACTCTGCGCTTTTGTGTGGACTCGGCATTTGAGTGTGCGTGAATCCTTATGGACAGAATTAATGGGGGTGGCCTCTCGAACGAGAGGGTTTATGCCCTGACATCTGTATGGAGCGTAGTACGCACGACTAGACAATGGGGACTGTTTCAGGAATACTAGTTCCTGGGCCCCGGTGCTATCCGGCAGTCCGATTTCAGTGTTGCTATTGTAAATAGAAACAAAAACTGCAATGAAAATATACTGTTTTGCACACTGTTATCAAAACTGCTGCACGGTGCATGCGGCAATGTCGACTGCACTTTTCTGCTATGCTGAACAAAATCAAACCTTTTGCAGTCTACATAGTTTGCTTTGTGTTCTGCTAGACTAGCTGGCTCGCTTATAGCGCCGGGAAAATGGGTAGCTAACGTTAGCTAGCTAAATGAATCAGATTTGTTTTTTAAACTGGGTAGCTGACGGCACGCTCAAACGGCGAATGTGTTAGTCGACTGATGTTAATATCACTTCGCTAGCTATCCAAATTGTGTAGTTGCTTTTCATTAAGTTAGACGAGCAGTGGCAATTGTTGGTAATCTAGCTAGCTAGTTTGCCATCTAGGTGAACAAACGAACCAGCCCTAATTTTGTGTACATTTGGAACTGTGTATCAGCGACCCAGCTGTCACAGCTAGCTAACTTAGAAAGCAAAATAAATCGGATCACTTCCGAGTTACAACTTCTAAAATGTGGGGTAGGTGATATTCACAGGTTATCAACACAGCTAACTTAGCTTACCACCATGCCTATCGGGTAACAAGCCTCTTTTAAGTCATGTTCATACGTATATACTGAAACCTATTGCGTAAATTAACTGATGTGCACACTGCATCGACAATTTTGTTGATTTCCAAATACTGATGATATATATGTGATGCACATGGACCCCAGCTACAGGAGAACGAATTGGCCTCCTCGGTAGCATTGTTTCCCGTACGTCTGTACTGATTGTCGCAAACACCGCTTTCACATTGTTATAGCAAGTGTAGCGCAATAAATAACGTGGCAACCTGACCACAGTTCCCAAAATTCGTGCCCATTTGGTCAGTGCACTGTGTGGTGCAGGGCAGATGGATTTATCCTGAATTGCTGGGAACCGTTAGCTACACACAGTAACTATTTAATCTTTCACTGCCAAAGCTAATTTGTTGCTCTCTATATAGGCTACTGTAGCCTAGCTAACTCTTTACAGCCAATATAGCGCGAGGGATGTTTAGAATCTTGGTGTTCTGGTCCATGAAGTCGATTGATATAAGCCACCTTGTCTACCCAAGATGCAACAATACATTTTCGCATGCTCTTCGGTTTGCATTACAGTATTTGATAATGACTGCTATCGATAGCTAAATTGTAATTTCCCCACGTCCGTTTACATCAACTTTATGTAACACTGGCTTTACTTCAGTTTCGTTCTGTTGAAGTCTGGAATAAATAAATATTTTGAAATGTTTTGGTATCTACTTTTGTAACGGCTGTTAATGTTTCCTTTCAATGTACGCTTTTATTCGCGGTTCGTCCTTAACGCTTTTGATTGACGGTTGTTGTGAATGGTTATGCAGTGACTAGTCTTTAGAGGGAGCTCGCGAGCCGCGACTGAAGGCTGGTGTACAGTTCTCCCTGCCGCGGCCTACTGTGTCTTCGTGTTTCACCACGGAAAAGTGTGCACCGGCTGTGTTTCTCGTAGACGGTATCAATTAATTCAAAGCCCATTCCTCCAAGGACCTGCGCGAACGCCACACAGATGAAATGGCCCAGGATCACGAAAAATATCTATATATGTAACGAGTAGGTCTAATCTGAAGCGTTCTATCATTAATGACAATAATCAGTAGCTGTTGCTATTGGCTGTGTCAGCAACGTTCGGTGAAGTCATGTCGCCAAACGGCATCGAAGATATTCCAGGAGTCTATTTAGCAATGCGGCTTTGATGTAATTTTCTATTTAGTCAAATGTTAAACCTGCCCATTTTGCTGAGCAAAGAGTCTTTGAGCCAGGCCCGATGGTATTAGAACGTTCAAGCTTTTATAGCTGGAAAACGCTTCAACTGCCAGTTCTGATGTGGCCTGGTTCTTCACCTGACAACAGCATAAAACGAGCTATACATACAGTTTTAGAAATGCAGTCACTCATTTCTTTGTTTGTTTTTTTTTCAGCCATAAATGACTGCTTCAATGTAATGAATAGCTATGTAAAACGAGTCCACACCCCACAGGTTGTAGCCACGTCTTATTTGATGAAAACGTATGTTGAGATTTTTTAATAGTAGGCCTACAGATTAAATATTTTGTTTGTAGTGAAGGTGGCG
Source organism: Anguilla pacifica (assembly GCA_039654925.1). Lineage (NCBI taxonomy): Eukaryota > Metazoa > Chordata > Actinopteri > Anguilliformes > Anguillidae > Anguilla > Anguilla pacifica. Next base: position 5,784,595 of record CM077297.1, on the reverse strand, counting down.
GCACTAGGGGGTTACAGCTTCAAATCCTGCAGAAAGCTGCACTCCGGGGAGACTGTTTTGATCAAGAACTTCATTCAGATCTGGCACATGCACAGGACTGTATTCACATCTGAAAAGGCCCACTTCGTATGGCGTGAAACAAAGTGGCTGCCAGCAGAGAATATGGCTGACTGCTTTGAGGCCTTTTAAGCCGTTCGTTTTTCTTTGCGTGTCATGTTGAGGATTAGAGGAGAGAGTCTTCACGCACAGCATTTCCAACAGCCCCTGTGAGGAGGGACATGTTGGTCTTGGGTGGACGTTTATTGTTGTTGGTTGGGGGGGATGGGGAGGGCGGTGGGAGTGGGAGGGAGGCAGTACCAAGGTGAGCAAAGCTTGGACATTTCCCCCCTTCTCTAAAGGTCTAAAAATGACATAATGTTAGCTGTCCATAAAGAGATGGTACAAGATCGAGGAGAACACATAAGCGGATCAGACCGGTCTTTTGGCTGCCGTGCACAAACGCAAGCAGTTGAGCCCAGATCTACTGTACATTTTCTGTGGGAGAGATCCTAGGTTTGCACGGCTTGAGCCATGAGAGCTGGTTCTCCCTGCTCTCTCTCTCTCTCTCTCTCCCCCCAAGCCCTGGCTCCACTGAGCATGCTCAGAACTGCCTAGGCTGCACCTACTGGGGGGGGAGGGGAACGGTGGGCAGAGCGGCAGTGTAGGCCTCAAAAGCCTTGAGGATTGTGTCTGGCTGCTGCCTTGCCGTTCAAAGCAGAGGCCTCTCGGCTGACTAAGGTATGGTGGTTCCTTTGCTGAAAGGCCGTTTCCTTCACCTCCATTCTTGTTGGACTGCCTGTTGTTGTTTCTTTGTTGGTTTTTTAGTTGTTGCTGTTGTTTGTCTTCCCTCTGTTTCCTGATTTGGTTCAGTTCCACGTTGCCATGTTTCATTCCGGTCATTTTCTTTTCACGGTGTCTGAGGGATTTGTTTTTTTTCTTTTAGGTTGTTTTTTCTTCTCATTCCTCCTGTTTTGCTTTCAGCTGCTTTTGAACTGCCGGGCTGTTTTAGCGGGGCTGCCCATGTTAGCCATGTAACTACCCGGGAGATCCACGTTTAGGCTGTTATTTTTTTTGTTGAGCCGGATAGGAGAGCACGGGATCTCTGTCGACACCGTTGAAGGACAGCACAGGAGGGCCCATTTAAGCTCGCTGGAAACAAGGGGAGAGCGTGCCAGATGGGTGAATCATGGATTATGATCGAATTTCTCCTTTACCCATGAGTCACTTTTGGGAATGTGCTTTTTCTGAAGCTCGGAAATTGTCATCCAACTTCAAGACGAGATGAAAGCTTGTTAAAGAGTTTCATTTATTTGCGGACCCATGGGTGCTTTTGGCTAAAGATGTGTGTGTGTGTGTGTGTGTGTGTGTGTGTGTGTGTGTGTGTGTGTGGTCTGCACAGTTCAGTGTTTTTATCTCCACAATATGCCAGTCCTGGGCAAACACTGTCAAGTCAGTGTATCAGTGCTGTCATTAGGCCTGCAGTCCAAATGTTTCGTTTCTGGAGGAGAGGTGCGGCTATTAAAATGAAATGAGTAATCCCTTTTTCCCCCTACTTGAAAAAGAAATGCACACTTTCTTCCATGGGCTTGGGACAAGTGTCACAATAATGTATCGATGACCACTCGTACCTTTGAATGCAGAATTGGTACCGCACTGGCTTATGGGAAACGGAGCTGGTATTAGTGAGGGAGGGCAGCGCCAGGAGCTCATCTGTAGGTGTTACTACTGTATGTGTTTTTCACACGCTCGTAGTAAGCTGGAATCTAATTGAGGTTTATAAATTCATGGTAAATGGTAAATGGACTGCATTTATATAGCGCTTTTATCCAAAGCGCTTTAAAATTGATGCCTCTCATTCACCCATTCACACACACACACTGAAGGTGAAAGGCTGCCAGGTGCAAGGTACCAGTCAGCTCGTTGGGAGCAATTAGGGGTTGGGTGTCTTGCTCAGGGACACTTCGACACGCCCAGGGTGGGGGATCGAACCGGCAACCCTCCGACTGCCAGACAAACGCTCTTACCTCCTGAGCTATGTCGCCCCAAATTCATAAAAGTAATTAAAGTGAACTTAAAAAAATGTAATAAAAAATTGTCAGGTTGAGTGTCGTCAGTGTGTGTAACAGCTCTTCAGGTCATGTGGTAGAGGCAGAAACCTTTGGGGTGCTGACACCCAGGCTTCACACAGACAGTGCAGCCGGATGCTCTTTGGTTTGCAGGTGAATGGAGAGCTTAGACGGGCCGAATGGCCTGTTATCATGGTTCTGTTTTGTTGTTGTCTGATGTCCTCTCTCGCTGTGCGGGGGGGGGGGTCTCAGTTAGGCCAGCGCAGCCGTTCTCTGACTCGAGCTGTGCTCTGCCCCTCTGGTGACCAACTGCCGTTTGACGGGTTTCCCGCTGTGAACTAGCCTGTGCAGTAGCCGCGGCGCGGCGGGGATGCAGGCCATGTCTTTCACCTGAGGCCTGAGGCCGACACCGCACCGGAGCTCGGCTCCTCCCCTCTGCTGATGTGGGCTTTGAGAGCCCCTCGTGAGGAGCTGAGGGAAATCTTCACGCCCGACAGCTTTACGCATCCACCTGGAGTCCTTTGTTTAGGTGGTTTAAGCACACAGTTGCGCTCCCTCCACGTCCAATAGACTTTGGCCTGCTGCTACGATGTGGCAACAGAAGTATGGCCCACATGATCGTGAGCATTACAGCTAACTAGGATTTCTATTTCTACCCAGGCAGCCTTGAGTTCAATCGTGAGTGTGGGTTTCAAGAGTTTAGTTTAGTTTGAAACCTGGTTTTGTTTTTAGGCGGTGTTCGAACAAACCTGACTGGCTCGTAGTGTTGTGAGCATCAAACTAGCATTGCTAGTATAGATGCTAACTTGTGCCTAGCTGCAGTTGTGGATTTCAGTAGTTCAGCTTGAAGCTGGAGATTGACCTTGGTGTCAGAAGTAAGTCATGGGCATTTGTCAAGGCAAATGAACAAACGTTGCTGTGCTTTTCAGCAGAAGGCAGTAATGGCCTTGGACACCCTGGTGCTCCTTTTCTGTGCCTCGGGACTGTGTGTGTAAAAGGGTGAAGGTCACTGATTGGTAGTATGACCTGCGGAAAAGCTGTGGGGGCAGTGGAAATCAATGTGACTGGCTCGTTTTATAAAAAGATTTGACCGATTTGCTTAGCCTGTCCATTAGGACGGGTCTGATTTTTATCGGAAAGTCGACTAATCACGCCGGGTGGCGCATTGCGGACAGATAGGTGCTGGCTGTGTCCTTCACCTGAGGTTTGCAAAGCTTCTCTCCTCCTATCCTCCTCTCTTATTCTCTCATTCAGGTCTGTTGCTGCAGCAGGAAGATCTGCGGTGGTTTGAAATTCAGGCCCCGCGTCTTACTGAGTGGGCTGCGTGCTGCTAATGCAGGGTTGTCACGGGCACTCCAGCGTGCAGTCGGCCAAACCTGCAGTCACACCTCCAGCTGTGCTGCAGAGAGAACCATCGCTCCGTCCCCCTTGCCCCCCCCCCCCCTCCCCCTCCGGCCGAGAAGTCTGAACTTTGGTGTGATTCTCACTCCTCAGTCCTGCTTGCTGGAGCAGCAGCAACTTCAGTTTTTTGCCCCATGTTGTTCTAAGTGATGGAGAGACCAACTTAAAAAATAAATAAAAAAAGAGGAGAAGTAATTTTCCAAGCGTAAGGGTTTTCGCGTACGACCTCATCCACACGAGAGCTTGGCGTCTCGGCTTCTCAGGCTCGGCCGTGGGGAGGGGCCCAGTTGAACGACGAGGCGTCTAAACCGCAGTTCCTGCCGGGGACTCTCAGCTGTGATCTCACACCACGCACGACCCGACTTCCTCTAATCTGTACCAGAGCACTATATGCTGGCACCTCACTGGGCTCTGATTTTGCTATATCGTTAAACATGTCAATTGAACATTTTATGTATACATTTCAACAATGCATCTCATTTAGTAAATCTTTATTTATTAATTGTAATGATGATTAAAAACCATGGCTGGTTTTCAGGAGCTGTGAAGTTAAATGGGTGTCGGCTTTGAGGAAGCGATTTGACAGTTATGATAATTCTGTCAGATAGGAAGAACAGAACATTCTGGCGACTGGACTATCATTACTGGCTGAATATGTATTCAGAAATACAATGTACAGTTCAGAAGTGCATTTTAATATTTTAAAATGCATTTTGCCCCTTTTCCTCCCAAATTTGGAATGTCCAAGCATGCTTGCACTGCTACGTTCATCGCAACTTCTGCTGTCAATTAGGGTGAGCACAGACGAGCATGAGCTCCCTGAAGCAAGTGATGTCACCTGCTGCTTCACACCACATTTCCCGCGTTGAGTTCGCAGATGAGTCAGCGAAAGACACTGTGTGTGCACCGTAACAGATGGACTTCCTCCCTTCCTTGTGCTACGCTAGTGCCTGTTGTGTGCACCCCTGTGTTTCTCCTAGCCATTCGGCAACGGCACGGTCCAGATTTGCCAGTGGGGCCCATGTGAGTGAGTCACCGGGCCCTTAACGCGATGAGCCGCCCAGCAGCCCCCGAGTAAACATTACTGTATGTGGAGGGAAACTGCCCCTTCACGAAGTGGCAGTTAAAATTTTGTGTCCCACTTCTAGTCTTTAAAAAAAAAAAAAAAAAGCTGTTCTTTTGGTTTTTAAAAAAAAGGCATTGCTTCTTCCTCCTAGTGTGGGTGGCGTTAGCCGGAAGTCTGTGATTTGGCAGGCTGTCAGCGTAGCACATTTACAGCTGTCCTCACACTGACCAGATAGAAAAATGTGCCTATTTTTCCACTACTACGCAGTTCATACCATACGGCTTGCTAACTTCTTGCTTGAATACCTTACATTTAGCCGAACGGTTAGTTACCTTACAAGGCAGCCACTCTCCAACTTTATTTACCTTGCAGAATCAGAATAATCACAACAGAATCGTACAGTTAAAGATAGGCAAGAGGGGATAACATAAGAATGCATGATTTCCATTCACCTCATCTGAGCTCACCATGTGTAGTTTATTACAGGAATAACAAGCACACTCAAAGTCTACTAAGTTAGCAGTGTGTGCGTACACCGAGATGGCTGGTGATTTCTCGGCTCCACAGGGATGAATTAAAACCCTGAACCTTCGCAGAAAGAACCCTGATGGCTTGCCACGGATGGAACGATCGCATTTTTGTTACACTTGGCACAGTGGCCAAACCTGGAAGAGGCATGTCTGTCTTTTTTCCAGTCTAAGCAGTCCTTAGGAATCCTCGGCCTTCAAGCCAAACTATTTCCAGTGTCCGTCCGTCCGCCTGTCCGTCCGTGCTCGTTTTCCTACGGAGGACTTAAGGCGGCTAATCCTGTTCGAGTCGGGGTGGGTGGATTGGTGATATTAGGGGGAGGGGAGAAGTGACGGTGGTGATTTATTACGTTCTTGTAAGCTGCATCTGGCCAGTTCGCTGACCCGTTGATTAAGGGGGGGGGGTCTGTTTCTTCACAGCGTTCGAATTCTGCAACGGTAGCAGCTAAGCTCTGTCTGAGGGTCGTCTACCAGGCGAACGTACCCTCTTTAGCTGAGCGAGTAGGCTACATCCTAGCCTACATCTAGAATGTCATCCTTTCATGACAAAGACATGCATGTTAGGTGCGCTCCTGCAGTTTCCCTTAGCCACTAGCCTCAGAACTGGAGTTGGTCCCCTGGGCGCTGCACTGCGGCTGCCCACTGCCCCTGAGTAACTAGGATGGGTCAAATGCAGAGGACTAATTACCCTATGGGGTTCAATAAAAGTATATATCATGTTTAAAAGTATCATGATCCAGTATAGTTTTTTTCTTTGTTCGTTATAAGGAGACCAAGAGCTTATGTAACATTGTGATTGGCTCACCGTGATGGCGGATGAGGCAAGCGGGGAGTCGTCGATCCTAGTGGATGATGAAATGCACAAGCTGCTTTCTGTGCTACCGAAAGCTGTATGTTCCTCTGTGGTAGCACTTCGGCGGTGCCTACTCTTACCCCCCTGCTTACTGTGCCTCAGCAGTAGGAGGGTGGGGGGGTGGGGCGGGGGGGGGTGGGTAGCCTCCTGGGGCTCCTTGAAGACGGTCATCTGTAATTCAGGCACGAGCTGTGGAGCTTTAGAGAAGGGGAGCAGAGTGTGCTGTTGGAGTCAACAAGTGCCCCCCCCCCCTTCCCCCCCACCACACCTGTGCCACTGCTGCCTCACCATTACTGTCAGACCCCCCCTTCCCCCTCCCCCCTCCCCCTTCCACTAACACAGCTCAGGGGCAGACGAGAATGAACACTTCTGCCAGCGTAGGCCATTCAGCACACTATGGTCAGCCCTCAACCTGCGGAACATTTTCATAGATTATTTATAGTTCTTAAAATATCGAAATGTTTGCCATTTGTTTCACTGTACAGAATTGCTGCTCTCATCAAAGTTGTGCTTCAGCTAGGCCTACTACTTGGAGTTCCTGTTTGTGGTAAGGGCTTAGAGGTGTACTGTACTGTACCTAGCCAGTGTACCCCCATACCTGTGACTGCTTAAGTTGTGTGTGTGTGTCATGACATCGGTATGCTGAGAGAACTGTAGCTCTAAGAGCCTTCCATAAAATGTGGACCTTCACAGTCTCAGTAGCTACAGGGACGTTGTGGGCGTCCTATGTCCTTTATAATTCCCGGGGTTAAATTGCCCATTTGCAAAAGTGTTTCCATAAATATCCTCAGTGACTGGGAATATATTTCTCTGCTCCTGTTTATGAGCCTGGCTGTAGGGAGGGCGGAGAGGAAGAGGGAGAGTAGAGGAGAAAAAGGGTGGGCACTCGCTGTAGGGACGTTATTCCCGAGGCACGTGATTGGTTAACACAGTCTGATGCGACTCCTGGACCTTATTGTGAGGTCCAGGAGTCGCATCACCTTCCGTGGAGACAAGTTCGATACTTGCGATGAGTCGGATCAATTTGCAATTATCTGAACACAACCGTATTGTGGCTACTGGTGTGCACGCTACAATACAATGCAGGAAATGATCACTTTCAACAGTTATAGATCAAGCATAAATGAAATAAGAATTAGTGCATTTTCTATTTGATATAAGAATTCTCGGTAAACAGTTAATTTCCTTAAAAGTAATACTGAAAATGAGCATTCCGAGCAAGTGGACAAAGGACTATTGTTTTGCATTCTGGCTTTGCTAGCTAATAATAGTGCAAAGTTTCAATGAAACATAATATAAAGGAGACCTTGCCTTATCTAGCCAAGCTGTTTAAAAATAGCTAAATGCTGTGAATGCTAATTTGATGCTTGGATTATAGTGTTATAGCTTTAATCTGTCTTCCTAATGTAACACAATGGTAATTTAAATTAGTTAGCAGCCTGAAATTATCTAGCTACCTATCTTGCCCATAAAAAAAGGGCTGTGCAAACTTGGATTGCTATAAAGATATCCGAAAAATTCAAAGAATATTGGCTCATCAATGTATCAATGAACCGTAATGAATGCACCATCCATTATGAAATTGTCCAGACCCACAGCGCAACTTGGCGAACTATATAGCTAGCTAGCTATGGCATGTCCTCACCTCTGTAACGTTATTTGTTGTCCTCCGTGTGTCCATACATCTGTATCGGTGGTTGTAGCGGTGTGTCCTTATCTCCTACTCATGCGTGCAGGATAACATCCGTGCGCGCTAACTAGGTTAACTAAAGTAGGCGAAACGCTAACATGTTAGGGTTAACTAAAGTAACGTTAGGCAATAAAGTTGTGCTTAAAAATCTTGTTCCATTCAAAGTGATGATTTTGGGAGATGCACCTGCGTCCTACTAAATGAAGCACCACCTGCGCATGCGTTCTACAAAACGTCCATTAGTGAATGAGTGAGTGACCACAATTTGCCACGCATAGCCCAGTCCTGCCTGCACACCGTGGGAAAATTTCAGAGAATCTGTATGGCAGGGAGCTTTTGCTTTGTTCTGTGGGCTAAGCTACTGTAACTTCAGTGTATGTCATTAATGTTAAGCGAATACATTAGTAATTTGCGTTATATAGATGTTTCAAATTTTTTTTAACAAACAGTGGAAGAGATGTCACTGTTCCTAGAAAACTTCCTGTGTGTTGAGTGTTTTGTTTACAGGTTAGCTAGCTAACTGATACCAGATACTTTGTGGATAATTTTCTGATGGCAGTGTTATCATATTGCAGACATAAAAACCCCACCAGAGTCAATTCCAAAATTTATGAAGTCGGGCACTTCTACTGACAGATCTCACTGAAAGCGTTGTTTACATTTATCAGACTCTAGAGCACTGGTCTGCATACTTTTGAAGTAATTTACACAGCATCTTTACACTCATTTACAGCGCACAAGCAAAATTGAAGATGTTTCCAGAAAATATATAATTTAAAGATTTTATTTAATTTTCAACTGGGGCTTTTGCTGTTTATTCAGGGCATTAATTTGTTGGTACCGATGACCATAATCAAACACTTTTAGGTTTAACTTTAGATTGTACCAGTAACATTAAAAATCAAGTTTTTGGGTTTAGGGCTATTGGCTTGTGTTAGCTACATCATACTAGCCTCATACAGCGTTCAATAAAGGCTAATAATGCACAAGCACTCCTTGTTTTATCACCACTGTAGTAAAGTTTAAAAAAATCTGCGTTTTCTGTCAGAAATGTATTGTCGAGCTTGCATGCTTTCGCTACAGTCTATTACTAAGTGCAAGTGCAATATTTCTTACTTGAGTAATGGTTGGTTAAGTACTTGAAAGAGACAAGCTGCTGTTCACTGCTAATTCAAGTCTTGAAGGCTACATGTCACCGTTCTCTTTTTTTCGACGTCATAGCTTTTAAACCATTTTGAAGGGTAGGTTTTCGGTAATGTTTTTATTTTTTTTATTCTAAGTGAATTCGTTGAATTCATTTGCCAGTATGGATTTTTACGTCAGCATTACAATGTTCAGTGAAGAACATTGTAATCACGTATTTGTGATCTCACGCCTTGTGGTTAATTGTTTGCTAAAGTACACGGGATTTCTTTCTTTTTTTTTTTTTACTGTGGTATCGATTTGGATACCGAGAATTGTGGAATTTGACCGGTTTTGGTATCTACTACCAGAATTTTGGTATTGTTACATCCCTAGTGGCACTAGAGAGGTCATGGGGTCACTAAGCTCATTAGCTGTCTTTCTATTGGGAACATTAATATGCACAGAAAATTTTGTCTAGCCGTTACTTTTCCAGATATGTCTGTCTGTCAGACGTGGAGGTAGTAAATTTGCTTTAGAAAATTTCCCTACTAGCTAGCTTACAGTTGTGAATTATAGTAGACCGTGAACATTAGCTAGCCAGATGGGTAGCAAACTTAAAGGAAAGTTATGCTAAATTAAGACATGCTGAATATGGTTATACTGAATAAATGTGGGACAATGTTGCTTAAAGATCTATGTATAGAGGATAGGATACTTATAATTAGCTACTTGCCAGAATGTCAGTTAGGATTGCAAAATATCTGGGTAGGTAGAGCTAACTATCTAGCTATGTACAGTTGATTTAGATAGCTAATGTTAGCTAGTAGGCTACTCAGATATACAGTAGGCTAGTTAGCTGGCGAGATGATAAAGTAACATTAAATAGGGGCGACATAGCTCAGGAGGTAAGACCGATTGTCTGGCAGTCGGAGGGTTGCCGGTTCAAACCCCGCCCTGGGCGTGTCGAAGTGTCCTTGAGCAAGACACCTAACCCCTAACCTCTAACTGCTCTGGCGAATGAGAGGCATCAATTGTAAAGCGCTTTGGATAAAAGCGCTATATAAATGCAGTCCATTTACCATTTAAATTTGATTCAATTCATATCGTTTAATTTTGGATTTATATAATGTGGACGTAAACAGGTTGATTTGAAAGCACTGTGAAGCTTCATTTGTGCTTATTACAATTAGTAGTACATCAGAATATCGGCTTTATAGTGTCATCTAGGGGACACTCTAGTGATAGCTAGTCTACTCTACCTAGCTTGCAATGTGAATAAGCACATATGTACACAAGTGTCAAACCATGATGCAATTGTGCGACGGGTTGCTAACCACTTTGCCGTTAGCAATGTGGTTTTTAAAATTATGCAAAATTTTTTAGATTAGAAAAAATGGGTGAGAAGCATTCTTTTTTCGTATACAAAGAAACGTCCCACTCTCATAAATTATTTTGAAGGAATTGGGGAAACGGCAATTTCTCCCATAGGCCATAAAATGTTTTGATCCAGAAGTCTTGAAAATGCCGACGAATCTGAAGGGAATGACAACCTGGCTTTTGAGGCCCATTGCGGCTCTATCAAAACTGACATTACTTAGACAAAAACTTAAAGACACTGCTCTTGAATAACTTGAAAATTACTAACAAGAACAGAAAACAATAATAGCAACAATAAAGGCTAAAAAAAATAGGCTGTCTATTTTTTTGATCCGGAAATGCTAACAAAGCTGAAGGGAATTACGACATGACTGATGTCTATGCGTTTGGAATGTGGGTGAAAGCCTGCTGTCAGGAAAAATACTGCCTCTTGTGCTACTCTCTTTTTCCCACAGCGCACAGGAACTGGGCTATGGGCTATGCATAGCAAATTGTGGTCACTCACTCACTCACTCACGGACGATCTGGGAGGGACGTTTAGTAGGACGCATGCGCAGGTGGTGCTTCGTTTAGTAGGAGTAGACGAAACTCGAACATGTTAGGGTTAGCTAAAGTAACGTTAGGCAATACAGCTGTGCTTAAAAATGTTGTGCCATTCGAAGTGGTGATTTCGAGAGATGCAGACAGATAAAGGCGTTGTGCTAACTAGCGCATACGGATCGCCTACTTTAGTTAACGCTATCCTGCTCACATGAGTAGGAGCTAAGGACATACAGCTACAACCACCGATACAAATGTATGGACACACGGAGGACAACAAATAACGTTACAGAGGTGAGGACATGCCATAGCTACCTAGCTATATAGTTAGTATAGTTGCGCCATGGGTCTGGACGGTTTCGTGCTTGTTTATTGGTGAGCTATATACCTAGAATTTCCTTTAACCCTATCGATTATTCATTTGTTAACATTAAGGATCATCAATCAAAGGAATTGTTTTAAATGTGTGTCCCGACCCCTGACATTTGAAGGTGACCCCCTAAAAAAAAAGTAGGTGACCTATTTAGCTGTCTTTAAGTGAGTCCTGGATGAAACACTGTGCAATTCTGGGCAGTATCTCATTACTAACACCTAGGTGGTCAAGAAGATATACTGAGAAAAGTGCAATAATGCAAATAATTCAGTCTTGTGGAAAACGATTTTATATGATGCTGGTATCATGTTGCACAGTGCTTCTGCACGCATGTTCATGAAGTTGGGTTGACATTTGTTGGGAACTTTGATTTGATTGAATAACTTTATTGTTCACGCTGTCGCATTTTCCTGTTTTATCGACAAACGGTCTGCCTAGTTGTACACGTAGCTAGCTTTCAGGGCCCTTATTTTTTATACTTTATACCCCTTTTCTGCTAGGTTATGTATGTCCAGTAAGTTTCTGACAAATTACGCTCTATCGACATTTTGTGAGCACTGCTATCCATTGTATTGCATTAAACCATGGCTGTCCTGTTATTTCCTCAACCACCTCTGGGTCGACTAAAACCAGTTAGGATTCTTTGGATTGTTGCTGCAAAAGCACCTTCTAGCCTCTCAACGGGTAGGCTACCTACAGGATATCAGCTCTCATCAGGGAAGGGTTAGCCTCTCCAAGTCCATTCTGTGCTAGCTGTCCTGTGGTACTGTGTGGCTTGTAGTGTGCGAAGCAGACGCTGGATTACTCATGAGTAAAGAAGAGTACGAATTTCAGCTGCAGTGGTCCCTGCACGGGTGGGTGGCGTTGCAGTGTAGCAGCTGCTAATTCCAAAAATGACTGGGACACACGGAACATGTAACAAATTAATAAATTAATAAATAAATAAATAAATAAATGTAAGGGCTGGTCTATGCTAACAAACTTGTATTATGTAGCCTATGTAATTTTTAAAAATAAATGTAATTTAGTGACTTGTTAATATATGTTGTTAATTAGCATAGGGTGTGTCTAATGTAAATTCAATTCTAATATAATAATCTAGGCCTAAAACTCATATGAACCTAAAGTTCAGGTAAGATTTTATTTGGTCCATTTATGGCAAATATTAAACATAATTGATTAGTTAATACTAGACATTAGGTCGTTACTTATTTGTATTTTATAATATTTGCTTATTTTTGAGAATTAAGTTCAGAACTTTTGTGATTTATGAACTAACTATGTTGGATAAGTAATATTTACTGTTCGCTTTGCCACTGACTGTGCTGTGCCATACTGATATATCTAGCTTCCTTACCGTGTTTTTAAAAAATGCAAACATCAGCATACGAATGTGTGTAAAATAACACCCACATACAGCTTCCGAGGAACTGCATGCTTACGCCTTAAAAATATGCGTGAAAGAATAACCCTTTCAATCCTGGTAGAGAGGGCATCAGGCTGGTTTGATTGTTGATTGTTCATTTTACAAGAATATTCTCAAGAATAAGAAGGCTGTAATGGGAGCATATTAATTGGATGAAAAACTGAGTGAAGCCATAGCAGGAAACTTGGGTACATATTTCTTTATTTATTTGCTTATTTTGAAACCCAGCTTGTTACAAGACCCATCACCTTCATTTAAAAAAAAAAAAATCCAAAGGAAAGGGGTTGAGATATAAGGTTGTTTTAAGAGAGGGTTTGGTTGTTTTTTTGTTGTTGTTCGTAGAGTAAGCTCATGAATTTAGAAAGAAAAAAGCTCTGTGCCTAACTGGTGTCATGAATTACTCAGCTATATAAAAAAAAACCCATTGTGGTATTAGATTTCAGTGGAGTTGGTATAGAAATGCAGAAACCGGCCAGCTATCTTGACGGCCCCCATTGTTCACACAAGGTTCCGTTCCACGAAATGGCTGCGTTATATTCTCCCCCCCTTCTTCTCTGTCAAGAACAGCCAGGCTCTCACTGAGCATGCTCAGTGAGGCCTATGTCAGAGATTCTACAGAGAGATTGATCATGTGACTTGGGCACGGACTGTGCATGTGTGGGAAGCTAGACGAAAGTGTTTGGAGCTCCTCTCTGTATCTCTCTGTCTCTCTTTCCTTCCCATCAATGGAAATCCACAGGCTGAACCAGGTACTGCCATATTGCTGGAGGGCACGACTTAGAGGAAAATGAATCTTTTTCTTTTTCATTTATTTTTTTGTCCTCCTCGAACAGAGGTTGGAACAGATTGAGTGAGCTGTGCTTCATGGCTCTGTCCTTGCTGTTTTTATTTTTTGGTTTGTGGTCTTTAGCATGTTTGTTTTTTCTGTTTATTTATCCTTTGGGAATTTCATTCTGTCTGTGAAATTTTTATTTATTATTTTGTTTATTTATTTATTCATTCACTTTGCATTGATGATTGGTGGAATGATTAGTAGGGATTGGCTGATTGAGTCCGGTCCACCTGAGCGGGCTATTTCCCCATTTTCCAGTCCTTGTGTTGTACAGGGACCAACAGTGGAAGACCTTTTTCAGGCACATAGTCTACTCAGGCGCAGTTAAGGACTGAAGTCTTACTCAGACTTTAAGAGTGTGGAGTTCTTACGGCCATAATGTTTTATTTTATTTTGCCCCTACTTGTGGCTTTGGTGTAAGAAGGAGAAATGTCAGAGTCTTTGCTCAGTGTTTCAGGCTCATCATTACAGTGATATTAGCTTTTTCCTTTTTCACTTTCTTTGTTCTTTCAAGTGGTTTTCCATAGTAGTTTTTTTTTTTTTTGTCTCAGCGTTGCGATCTGCCTGGGTGTGACGGTTGGTGCGACTCAGAGACGGTTGTCTGGAGCCTTTGTGGTGATGCAAGAAGGGTTGCCATGTTAGCTTCTGGACCATCCTGTATCTGTGCGTGCTCGTGTATTGCAAATAGTGCTGTTCTGAGGTAGACTATTGAGCTTGGCCTCATGGATATTTGGATACACCGAAGGAATTTTAAGTGGTCAGTGGCTAAGCTGGCTAAATTTAGGGCCAAGGCGGCTCTTCCTTTTTCATCTCAGGACGAAGTGTGGCACAGTGGGTAAGGAACTGGGCTTGTAACCGAAAGGTCGCAGGTTCGATTCCCGGGTAGGGCACTGCCGTTGTACCCTTGAGCAAGGTACTTAACCGAAATTGCTTCAGTATATATCCAGCTGTATAAAATGGATACAATGTAAAATGCTATGTAAAAGTTGTGTAAGTCGCTCTGGATAAGAGCGTCTGCTAAATGCCTGTAATGTAATCTTCTTTCTTGGTGATTTCCTGCCAATTACTTCCTGGGTGTTTTTTCCTTGACACCAGCAGCGTCCTTTTTTTTTTTTTTTGCAAGATAAAAGGAAATTATCATTTTTTTCGCATGCGTGGAAACATCTGGTTTCTTCCCTTGAGATGTGTGTGTGTGTTTGTGTGTGTGTGTGCACTCGCACACGCATATGTGCATACACGCCTCTTTGTGCTCACAGTTTGGCCAGAGCTGAGCAGGCAAACGGTAGGGCCTTGTGTTTGAGTCTGGCTGCTCACTTTTGGAAAAGCCTCCACTCCCCTTTTGGAAGAGGTGTGGGAGGCTGAACTGACAACTCTTCCCTCTGCTGTCTGTACTCAGCTCAGCTCAGCATCAGGCTCTGTTCAGACGGAACAGGAGAAACTGAACAAGATTTCATATCGGGTCTTGAATTAATACCTTGTTTTTGAGGTTTTGGGCTGGAGATTGAGGAGAGGAAAGGAAAGGAAAGGACTGCTGTTTCTCTTTCAGTCGAATTAATCTGAAAATGAAAGTTAGTTTTGGCCTGCTGATTCTCAAAATGGCTGTGAGAACTGGACTGGGCATGCTCCAGAGGTTGCCTGTGGCGTTGAGGCTTTTACTTGGCGCCTCTGATTGTGTGTGCGCGTGCATGTTTGTGTTTGTTTGTGCCTGCACGTGCGTCTCTGAGAGTGCGTCAGCGTGTGTGTTTGCGTGTCCGTGTTGAAGTGAGCCTTTCCGTGTGAGTGTGTGACGGTCTGACACACCGCCTGGCACAGCGAGTGGTTGTGTGGTTTTATTGTGTTTCTTTAAGGTATGGTGTAGCACATGTTTTCAGTTGCTGTTTTTTTTCCTGGCTAACTGACTGAAGTACATGACTGTTCTGACCTTGATTGTCTTAATCCTGCCAGGCCTTGTATGGTGTGATTGAGTCGGCCTGTCCAGCAGCAGGCACACGCATGTTTGTATGTCCATTTGCTCTTGTCGAGGCCTGGAGAGAACACTAACGAGACATCTGCAGTCTTTCTTTTTTTACCCATTATATTAAGCCACTGCAGTAGCTTCTCACCGGAAGGAAAGAGGAAATGGTTGATTCTGGATTTTAGAAGGCTTTTCGAGGGGGTGTCACCAGACAGGTGTGGGCGAAAAAGTGGAATATGAATATGACCTCTGACCTGCAATGTGGCGTGACTCAGAGTGTGAAAGTGGAGGCATGTTTAAGATTACAGTTCGGTAGGAGGGGGATTAGTAGAAACCAGTGACAGCTGTGAAGTGAGTGGTGTTAATTGATGTAATTTGAAGATTTTAACACCGCACCTAGTGTGGCTTTTTAGCTGAACCAGAGGGGGGGGCAATGAGGACAAAGCCTGCATGGCGGGCATCTTATGAAGATTAGCCTACATCTTGCCAGTTAAAATGGCCGCTGAAGCTGAAGATTGTTTGAGGACAGGGAAGAACGGTACAGGGTAACTGTGTTAAGTTTGTTTCTGTGGTGATTGTGGGCGTGTGAGTGGTAAGCCTGTTTCTAATCTGATCTAACAGTGGAAACACGCATGGATTTATTATGGTTCAAGCTGTATCTTGAGGAAAGAACAAGAGAAGTATGCTATTCTTTACATCTAGTTGATACCACTGTAGGTCAGGCAAAACACGCGTGAAATTTGGGGTTGAAGGAGATGATGAGGAGAGATATGATGGAGAGAAAGACACAGAGAGAGTATTGTGTATTATTCTTTAATAATTGATACCACTCTTGGCAATACTCATTAATTGCATGTAAATCTGAAGTCTGTTGGTAGAGAGTGATGATGAAAGATAACTGAGAGATGAAATGGAAGATAAATGCATGAGGTCCGAAGGTTGTTTAGTTTTGTTGTCTAGAACGTGTCTCACAGGGAGTCCTGTAGTCCTGGCCAGGGGGTCAAGGGTCACAATGACAGGACAGGAAATGTCACGCCGTTGCTCGGAGGAGGCCGGACGCCAGATAAAGGTATTGGGAGTCATGAGGACACTTTGCTTCCGTGTAGACGAGGGTGTGCGTCTCGCCCCCAGATTGAGAGGGAACTGAGCGACACGGTGACGGTTCCGTGGCGTTCTCATCTGGAGAAGGATCCCCCCGTCTTCTGTCTGTTGGGAGTCTGGGAACCTGGCAGCACGGGCGTTGCTCCATTCCGCCCTGTAACTCAGTCGGCTCGAACACAAGCCCATTATGCGTGGAGGAAGCAGCTTAGACTTCCTCTTCAAAGGGACAACGTACTGTAATGAGGGATTTTTCCCCTCCTTTTCTTTTTCTTTTTTTATTTAAAGTATTTTTTGGTGCAGGTTCCTCAGTGGTGGAAAACACCCTCTTTTTCTTGCTGTAACTACCAGTTGGTATTATCAAAACTGTCAACATGCCCGGTGGTCTAAAATACCTATTGAAGTATTATGAAGAAGCTCGCCTATGCATGGGGATGGTGCTCACTAAGGTGTTTACCACAGTGAGTGTGTGTATCCTCTTCACATATGCCTAAAATGGTTTTAAATATTGTACTAAAAGCCCAGGACTTCCCAGACTGGAGACAGGCTAATGAAAGCAAGTGGTAGAAAAATGTGTGTAATTAGCAACATGCGCAAAAATATTTAGGGGACAAAAATAAAAGGACAACACGCGGTCTGTGTTAAGAGGATGGAAAGTCAGTCTTGCAAGAAGAGATGCAGTGGCTGGTCATCGGTTCGGTCATCGCGCTGCCCCTCTGCCTGTTGGAACTGAAGTGTGGGAGACCAGCCAGCTGCCTGTCACCTTTCAGGGCTGCGCGAGCTGAGCGCACAGGGCTGTTCTCAGCACGTTTCCTGTCATAGGTCAAACGAGAACGGCGGTTGGTGGTTTGGTGGGGTTAATGGTGGCGGTTCTCTGTGCGCCAGGGGGTTCTGGGTAAAGACAGGAGGGCCGTTTGGGAGGTTTGTTTAGGTGAAGGATTGCCCGTGGCTTTAATTGTTTTGTGGGAAGCAGGCCTGGGCCATGCGGCTGCTCATTCCGTCTCTGCTCCTCTTCATACCTTGCTGTTCCTAAAATGGCCGCTGCTCACATTCATCAGCCTTCAGCTCTTGTGTGTGTAAAAAAAAAAAAAAAAAAAGAAAAAAAGCCACTGAAATTTGAACTCACTGGGCATGCTCTGTCTGAGCTGCGCTAAAGGAACCAACAGAGGGAGCAGTTGGGTCACATGACTGGAGGTGGGTGAGTCGTGCATTCAGGGAGGAGAAGGGAAGAGGAACAATCTGTTCGAGTCTCCCTCTCTTTTCAATGGAGTCCACCAAGAGAGAGCAGGTATGACGTCAGCCGGTGGGAACCGGGTTCTTAGCCCGGTTCGGCCTGATATAGCCCGTTTCAGCCTCTCATCCATGGTTCTGAGCAATCCTCTCTGGAGGCTCTTTCTCTTGTTCCATGTGTGTTTTTTTTTTTTTTTTTTTTTTGTTTTTTTCCTGTTTTCTTCTGAACCTTCTCTCAGTGTCTGTCTACCATTCAGATGCTAGTCTGTTGAAGGGAATTTTCCTCTGCTGGCTTTGAAACAAGGCTGTTCTCTCACGGCTAAGCTGTGCAACCAGTCCTGTCAGATCCAGTGGCTGCAGGCTAGAGCAGATAGCTTTAGCAGCACCACTAGTCTGGCCCTTACCCGGTGGAAAAGGAGAAGTACCCCAGATGGGGGGCAGGTCTTTCAGTAAATTAACTGCCAGCTCTCATTAAATGCTATTGAGTGCAGCGGAGGAGTCTAGACTCATCTAGCATCTCTGTGAAGGAAATATGGATTGTCAAAATGGGATTGATTCTAGGGCCTCTGCAAGGGAACTGAAAAAGAAATTGTAGTTCGGTCCTAAGGGAAGGTTTCAGCCAGTGCTGAGGATTTAAAAACAAGGGATTGGAGGACGGCAGGGAGATGGTTCTGTCTTCCTGAATCACATCAAGCTTCCGGAACCTTCCGCATCACCTTCACCCCATTTTTTCTCCCGATTCCTTCCTCCTGACCTCATTGAAGCTCTCAGGTGTTTCCTATTTGGGGGTGCATGATGAGGACGAAGACGACAAGCCAAGAGAATCCGCTGGAAAAGTCTGGAGAATTTAAGATAATTTTGAGAGGGGCATCCATTAACAAGCAAATAATATAAGCCTTTTCTCTCAGATGAATGGAGTACCTTGGGATAAAACCCTCAAGAATTATTATTATTATTATTATTATTATTAATTTGCTTTTCTACTTGTTACCCTTGATTCGTTTAACTGTTGCCGAGATTTCCACAAAAATAAGTATGCTAAAACCGAAGAATCCTTGCTGAAAGATGGTAGCAGATCCGAAACGGTTTTTAGGGTGAGCAGCCAGCTCTGGCATCAGGTTATATCATAGTCCTGGCAATGCTAACGTGGTAAAATTCCCAATGAATTACATGGATTTGGGGTTTCAGGCTGGAGGTCAGGGGAAGATGTGGAAACGGGTGGTGCAGTGTGGAAAAGGGCAGATGGCAAGTAGTTCACAGATTCTTATTACTTTTTAAATCCCCTTCTGCTTTATGCTTTTCTCTTGTTGAGTATCAGTTAGTAGTTCAGCTGTGGGCTGTTTTTTTGTGTGGTGCTATACTGTACATACTTTACGGGGGCCAGGGTGTCGTGGTTGTAGAGCAGTACCTACTTTTGGGGTATAATATGACTGTTATGGTATCTAATCCATAAGATTGGGAAAAGGCTTGTTTGACTTGTAACGGTCAGGTTGCCATAGTTTCAGTGAACCTACCCTGGGTAAATGAAGGTTAAATAAATTTTTAAAAATTCAATCATGAGGGGCACCTTGTGGCTGCTGTGGTTCCACCTGGGCTGGTTACAGATAGGCTATGTTTGATGATGCAGGTGGGGCTAATGTGTTTATTTTTAAAAATAGTTCATTGTTCACACTGAAGTCTCCATGTTGGAGAAAAATGCTAACACTGAAGGATCAGAGTTGCTCTGAGGAATAGGATGTGTTTGAGTGAGAGGCATGGCGTAGACAAAAATGGACAAGTATTCTGAAAGGTGTGTGTGTGTGTTGGAAAAGAAACCTTTCACTGGATATCTTTACCAAGAAAAAAACTATTTTGTTTTTGTGTGTAAAGGTAAATTACATTTTTTGGGTCATTTGGGAGCATCACCTTTGGCTTTTTTTGTCTGTATGCATCGGTGTACGATTTCTCCTCCTTTGTGTCTGTGGGTTTGATGTTTTATAATGTTGTACCGACAACCCATAATTCACCCCAGGCCACGGACGGAAGGGGCAGTACTCGCAAACAGTCGGAACTGGGTGGGGTCTTGTTGAAAAACACTCTGTAAAGTGCATCAGGGCACAGAAACAAGAGAGAGAATTGCGAGTGGTTGGTGATTTCTGTCTCTCAACTGTGTGGCATGGGCTGTGGTTGTAACATTATTTGTTACCGTTCCTAAAATTAATAATGAGTTGGAACGTCCCGTGTAGTCCAGGAAGTTTCAGAAGTGTTTCATGTTGAGTGCCTGTGCTGAAAGATATGAATCTCAAACTCAAATGTGTCTATGGGAAAGTTTGCTTGTAGAATCTAGAATAGAATCAAGACTCATGCTTTACTAGCCTATGTCTCCCTGTGACTATATATTATAATAATATAGCCTAACCCCATTTCCTCCCAGCATAATATGAAACTGAGTACTGTCTGTGTAATTGATGACTTGCTCTGAAGACCTGCATCAACTCTCACTTTCTGGGAAGGATAGCCTGTGGTACTGCTGAAAATTCTTATTTAATCAAAGGGTTCATAGCCTTCCCTTTTGTAAATCTCAGTAAGAAAGAGTAGCTACCTCTCTGGATTTGTTTATTTGCTGTAATTTTCTGCTTATTTTTTTTGTTTTGTGTGCCCCTACCCCTATTTTCTCCCCAATTTGGAATGCTCAGTCACCCGAGCTTCATGCCTCGTCAGTCCCTTTTTAGCAAACAGACCAGAGGTTCCCGATCAACCACCGGAAGGGGGGGGGGGGTGGTGGTGGTGGTTGTGGGTTCTCTAGGGAGCGATGAGATGTGGGTCACAACTGACCGAACCCTCCCTGGGCCAGAGTACCGCACGTAGGCATCACCCTTCAACCTGCAGGGCTGCCGGCCACAGTCCCCACTGGCAGGATCGGGATTCAGTTCTGGGTCGTGGAGCCCTTTCTCCTGCTATGGAGTTTTGGTTTGGGATCACGGACAGCCCCCTCCTCCCGGAATCTGACCCCCCCCTGCAAGCAAGCAAGACCCTCAAATTAGTGTCGCCTGGTTGAGTAGGACTTAGATTCAGGCTGAATGGCGGTGTGTAGCCACTGATTTTGGGGCCCTGGACCTCTCTAAATCACTCAGTTTGCTGCAGGTGTTTGCAGTTTCTCGGACTGACTAGCTAATCGACTGCCCCATTGCCCTGAAATAGGCCTGTATTAATAATTATAGGCAAACAGTATGCGGTGTGTGACGTTTATTGATTTGGTGCATTAGCACTGCTATATAGCACTGCCATGATTGGTGTAATATTTACTTTGGTGAGGGTGGCTTGGTTTGACACCGCTCAGGTAGTGAATAATAGATGGCTGTAAGAGAAATTATTCATATTTAATCATAAAATCATTTGGTCTTCTTCAAGCAGTTTTTACCCCAGTTATCAGTGTGTTCTGCCTCGCATGACATTTATCCTGTCTCGTGGTACCTCGATTTTATTGTTATTTAAAAAAAATATGTATTTTTATTATTCTAGTCTATTTAAAAATGTTCTTTTCCGTCTGTACCTGGTTTTGGATTTAGGAATGGTGGGTCTTCCTCCACTCCTCAAATACACTCCTCCTCCAGCCCCTCAGAAAAAAAACATGTAAAAATCCACCGTTCCTCCTCCATTGTGTCAGTAAACAGTCTGGTTGCGAAATGGCCGTTGATCTGCAGGCTGCCTCCACGTCTCTACTGAGCATGCTCCCTGCATTGCCAGTAGGGGGAGGGCTTGGGAGAGAGCACACACACTAGGCGTGCTCCCATTCGTCCTCCCTGTAACATGCAGCTCAATGTCTCCCTCTTCCTTGGTCTGCCTTCGGTTCTGAAACCACGTTCTTTCTCGATGTGCTATAAAAATGCTGCGTTTACAGGCCTTTACCTGGACCGTAGGGAGGGAGGTTTCTCCAATGCGACTGCTTAAGATGGCCTGAGAGGAGATATAATTCTGGGTTTTTTCAGGCCGTTCGTTGATATTGTCACAAGAACCCTTTACCGTTGGCTGAAGCCAGAGGTTTGCACTAGTTTCATAATACGTGTTTAAAGGGTTCTGTGGGCGCATGCATTCCCAAAAGAACCCGTGTGCTAGTCTGTGCCACACAAAATGGCACTACTCAGCCACCGTAGGAATCCCAGACAAAAAACACTGTAGCCTACCTATCGCTAATGCTACTGCTTTGTTTCCCCCGTTCCAAACCCCTGTGCGATTAAGGCAACGGGGCAGCCTGAAACGCCCGCCGCGGTGCTGAAGCATCAGAACGGTGTAGCCGGCTGGGGGAAAGCCGGCTGGGACCGGATCTCGTGGAGCGCAGCTCCTGAAGTTTCGGGGCTGAGGCCAAGGCGCGATGCTCTGCAGCCGCTCGTCCGCCTGCCACCCTGGGCGCCTTGTCACCCGTGCGGCAGAGACTCGGCTCGCCATCGAGAGACAAGAATTCGGCTCCGGCCGGACTCTTGCCCCCCCTTTCTGACTGCTCGAGCTCCTCCTGGCCAGAGGAACACTCCCCTGTAGGACTGTGGGTAATGTCCCAAGGAATCCTCCTGGAGGATCTTCCTGTGCTGCAGGGAATTTCCCTCTACAGATGGCTCCATATAGGCTAGGTGGCCTTTATGAGGCAGGGTTATTGGATTTGGGAGCTGAAAGAGTCAGGGAGAAGGCTGCTGAGTTCCAGAATTCTGGGTTCTCCTTGATTCTTTTTGAGTCTGTAGTTTAGTGTGTTCCGATGGCCAGAGAGTCACTGGAACCATAGACGTATTTTGGAATGCCTGGTATCATAGGCTTCTTACTGACAACCATTTCACAGCTACTGCATTGATGATTTGCACTTTAGTTTAACTTTGAGCCTAGATAATTGTTTCTAATCTGATAATATTGGCCTATTCAGCCTATTACTGTTATCTAGAATGGAAGTCAATATTACACATTGTTTATAATGTTTTTCCCAAACCCAAGACACTAAGTTTGACAAGTTAAAGAATACAAACTGCATGGCACAGCTGCTGTATTTGCTCCAGTAAACACCCTGTCAAGCACATTTTTAAGGAGGAAACTGCTCTAAACTCCTTCCGTGACTCTTTTGTGAACCTGCTTCCCGATTTCCTGTGGGAAACGGATATTGCCTGATGACATAACACAATGTCTTTGACAACCGCGTGGAAGACCACGCAGACATAAATAATTAACTGAACAGGGGGGTATCAATCATGCCCCTTGGGCTTTGAAGCATTGTACAAGGCAGAACATCCCATGATTTCTGCAGCAGTTTAGGTGAAGAGATGCATGCTTGTGGCTGTGAAAAATATGATGGGGGTGGGGGGGGTGGCAATATGAGCTGTAAAGAGCACAGCCAATATGAATGCTGAATTGTTGGCTCCCTGGGGGGTGGATGAGCTCACCAAATTGCCAGCTCTCTTGCTTGGCCTGCACTCTTCAGGTGTGTGTGTGTGTGTGGGGGGGGGGGGGCAGGTGTATGTGTGTGTGTGTGTGTGTGTGTGGGGGGGGGGGCAGGTGTATGTGTGTGTGTGTGTGTGTGTGGGGGCAGGTGTGTATGTGTGTGTGTGTGTGTGTGTGTGTGTGTGTGGGGGCAGGTGTGTATGTGTGTGTGTGTGTGTGTGTGTGTGTGTGTGTGTGGGGGCAGGTGTGAGACTGCGTGGGCAGTCTGTAGATGCTCAGTTGGCTGAGAGAGGAGTGGTGGAAGAGAGGGAGAGAGAGTGAGTGAGCCAGTCCACCGTCCTTGGAGTGTTCTGCGATGGATGTTTGGGACTCGGGTGGAGGTGGATTGCAGTAGACAGCTGGTGAAAAGGACTGGTGCTGACTGTTTCCTGTTAGCATCCCCTTAGCTTCCCATTAGTGTTCCTGTTAGCATCCCGATAGCACTGGCTGTGGCAGAAGGTGCCCTCTCTCTTGCTATTATTGCCAAATGCCTTCCTACTGGAGTGGCTGCTTTTGATGCACCGTTGGGAGTGTGGGTGGGGGGTTGTGGAGGGAGGTGTGTGTCTGCTTAGAATTCCTGTAGTTATTCCTCCTGAGAACTCCTTCAACTGTCCCCTTACTGTTCAGATCTGGAGACAGATTGCTTTGACGTGTGTGCGTGCGTGCACCAAAAGTGTCTTCTTTTCACTTTGGTGGTGATTTTGAGGTTTCCGCATTTCTGTTTTATCTTGTTCCCACCCATGATGTTAAATTGATAGTTAACCTAACTCGTATATTTGTTGGAGAACCTGATAGGGCAGTGATGTCATCGATGAGTTGGGCTAGCACTGAGCTGAGCCTAGGGCCTTTCTCTAGACTTTCTGTTTACAAATTGATGGCTTTGAGGGGAAAGGTTGGTTGGAGAGGAAGAGAGACAGAACAGAACAGAGGCAGGTGTAGGCAAAATTGATCTGTTCTGCTAATTCCCTAGACAGAGAGGGATAGAGAGAAAAAGACATATAGAGGTGTGGAGAGAGATGACAGTAAAGATAAAAGGCAGGTACTGCCTTACTGAACCTGCAGAAGCTCAGGCTCTTACTGAAGGTCTGTGTCTGCCTGAAGCTGGTCTTCATACTGAAGCTCTGACTGTCTAAAGCTGTCGTTCTGTCTGACTCTGTCTGTCTGAAGCTCTGACTCTTACTGAAGATCTGTCCGTCTGAAACCGTTGTTCTTACTGAAGATCTGAGGCTGTCTCTCAAACTCCGATTTACTGCAGCTGTCCCTCCATCTGAAGCTTGTGGAGCTGATGCCGGTAGGAGAGAGGACGATTCTGCTCCTGTCTGTGTATCTGCAAATCAGATATGGAGCGTCAACATGGAGCTTCTCTCCGACCCGCTCCAGTACCGGCTCCACAAAAGCAAGACTGACAGCGTATTAGTGATTAAACCGGATTAGGATTGCGATTATGATTTAGGTTTATCATCCTCATAAACATTTTTTTTTAAGCGATTTCTTTTTATTACAGTGACGAAAAAAATCCAGCAGAGCGGAGTCACCGTGGGTTTGCGAGCAGCAGGACTGCTCTGCTGCTCTCGCTGTTCTTGGTTTACGTAACCGATCGGTGGCACGCGCTGTTCTGGGCTCGGTGTCCGTGCTCTGTGGAGGCCTGGGGTTTGGTGCGTGTGTGTTCCGTGTACGTTTCTCTCCCTCTCTCTCTCTCAGACGTGTTCCTAGAAGCCCTCTGCGCGGTACAGACGTGCCGTAGCCGCCAGAAAGGAGGGAAATGGGGGAAAGACGTGTGCGTGCGCGCGAACCCGTCCCCATCACCATGGAAGGTCTTCACCGGACCGACATTTCACTGGGACCAGCCAACAGCTTCAGACAGGCAGTGCGCCTGTCTGAAGCTGTCGGGCCGGTCCCAGTGAAATGTCGGTCCGGTGAAGGGGCTCGGGATTTGTCTCGCGTTCGCCGTCTCCGAAAGGGCTTGATGACTACGCAGGTGTCATCGTTGTCACGGAAATGACTAATGTTGGAACTAGGAACAAAGCCGCCTTTATTTATTTATTTATTTATTTATTTATTTATTTCTATACCTTATTACCTCTCACTCCTCTTTCTGATTCCGTGTTGTCGGTTCCCATCTTGTCTAGCTGTAGATTTTCGGGGTTGGAGGCCCTTGGTTTGGGGTTTGGGGTTTGGTGGTTCAGGTTGGCCTCAGTTGCCCCAGCGCTGTCCTTGTTGGTGCCATAATAGCCCATTCTGATTAGGCGGTGTTCTGTTCCTGCTGGTAGAATTAAGATATTTGCCTGGATGAGACCCACCTCACCACACTTCCCCCTAAGCCCAGACCCACCCGGTCGAAAACGAGATCACTGCTAATGTTCGTTTACATTTTTAATGCTTTAATGTGCTTTTATCGCATCCCTTGAACGGTGTAAGAGTAAGCTGTGGCATAAATAAGTCAGAGCATCTTTTTAAAAAAATACTACAAAAAAGGCAGCCTCTGTGCTATTATCCTGTGCTCTAATTCTCTGCGTTTGTGTTGCTGTTTCAGCGGCCTGCGGGTTTCCACAGCGACTCGGGGTCCCGATATAGTGTCTCTCTCTCCCCTGAGAACCGGGCTTTCTATTCCCTCACAGAACAGGCACCGCCAGCCTTTCCCCACACTGTTTCCCCAACACGTTTATGAAAGGTGCTTCTCGATTTTTTAAAGTGCTGAACGTTCAAGCACCAGCAGTGTTTCTGTGTGTGTGTGTGTGTGGATGCTCCGCTCGTCTACCGCACCAGCCTAGTCTGGAAGGCCGGCTCCTTCGTCTGTCACTGGGATGACATTTCGGCGGTCGCCATGACTACTTGGCTGCTGCTGGCGCGGGAGCGGGAACGCGAAAGCGGGCGTGGGGCCGCCCGACACGTCTACGCTCGTCACATCGCTCCGTCGAAGAGCCGCTCCGGAAAGGAGAGGCTCAGGACTTTCGGAGATCACAGACCGGGTGTCATCCCGAGAAAGATGTGTAGCCTAGCCCCCCTGTGCGGCCAGGGAGTTGAAAGGGAGTCCCTCTGGCAGCTGAAGAGCAGAGCCGCTGTCCTCTGGCTGTCTCGGTGCGTGGAAACACACAGGCACCAGAGGACTTGCAGCAGCAGTAGTGGCTCTGCTGGAACTCAGTGCTCTTCTGATGTGGCCTGGTGACTTGTCTCCGTTGGAGATGCTGGTGGGAGAAAGTAGTGCCCCTGTCTTATTTAATCTGATGGCCTCTCTCCACCCCCTATCCCCACACACAATATTGTTTTGTGCATAGAGGTTTGATCGTTGTTATTTTTTAACATTTTTTTTACGTATCTTACTGTGCTGTTGTTCCATCCTCCCCCCAAAAAAGACCCTAACGTCTTGCTTATCTTCAGTCCTGTCAGTTGGGAGGTCAGCCACTATGCTTGCTGTGGTTGTCCTGGATGTGCCAGGGCTTTGGCCAAATTTAAATGTATATTTGTACCTGAAGTAATGCATAACTGAAAACCCCCTCCCACACCTCTGCCAATATACACATGGTCTACTGGGACCTGGGGGACTGTGCAGGGTGCAGCTTCTCTGAGCAGCTGTGTCTCTCTCTCTCTCTCTCTCCATCTCAGCCCAGTCTGGTGAAGGGCGTGGCGGGGAAGGGAGAGCCAATGAAGACAGAACTGATGAAGGAGCCGCCTAGCAACAGAGGAGGTGGTGAGTCTGGGATTTGTATTCTTTTTTTTTCCCCTGGTTGTTGGCAGTAGGGTGTGGTCATTGGACTGACTGAATCAGTGAATTCAGAAGATGAATTTGGGGTGGACTGCCGTCGCAGACGTAGGGGGTGCAGGGAGAGTCAGTGAGAATACGATCGGGTGAGAATATATTTGAACAGTGAATGAAATGATTGTCAAAAAGATTTTGGCAGAACAAAACGCAGTGTGCGTTGCAAATGAGTACTGCCAGGGACTGAACATTCAGGGGCCAGATTTAGTGGTCTGGACACATACAGTAACATTGTGAATATTTTGCCATGAATGAATTGAATTTCGGACAAGCACGTGATTTCCTCCAAAGATGTCTGTCGTGATTCACTTGTTGAGCATTGTATTCCTCCGACTTATTTAACTACTTCCCTCACAGTAGACACTGACATAGCCCGGATTTGATACCAGACCGTGGGGCCCATCCACATGCTGGAACGGTGTCCTAACAGGATGAGCCACCCATCAGCCCTCCTTCCGCCACTGTTTTTATTCAGTCTCCTCAGTTATTGGATGGCGAAATAGGTTTCGCTCCTGTTTGACCCCGTTCAGACAAAACAAAAGAGTTTCAGGAAAACAAACACCACGGTGGACTGAGACAAAGATGGTCAAACAAAGGATGACGGCCATGTGTTTTGACAAATACACATTTCTTTAGGGATGGCTTGACTGTGAGCTGTTTTTATATGTGCGCATGCGCACGCACACACACACACACACACACACACGCGCACACACACACGTACACACACGCATTTGCGCAATACACCATATCTGCATTTTTTTCCAGCTCATTTGATATAACCTGTTGACGTGGAAACCAACATCACTCACTTGCAGTGCATGGCAAACCTAGTGTGTGCCTTTTTGTGCACACCCAGCTTTCGAATTCCTGACTTGAAATGCTGAGTGTACTTAAATGGAGAGGGGCAGACCGCAAAGGAGTCTAGTTTACTGTCAGACAGACGGTTTCTATACGTAGCCAAGTATATTATGTCTACTCTCACAAAAAAATATTCTTTATAGTGGTAAAAAATGGTTCTTCGGTGCTTTTCGAACTTTTAACTCGCCTTTTTGAATGTTTGAACTGTGAACACAGAACGCCTCCAATTTCTGCCATCCTGTCAAAACTGGGCTGGGAGGAACTTGGCAAGTTGTTCATTTTTGATCGATTTATTGATTTTGCTTTTCTTTGGGCAGCTGGAGTTTTCCTGGAAATTACTTCAGTTTGTACACAAAATTAAACTTAAAAAAATAATAATTGTTAAGATTCAACACTGGGAGCCATTGGTTTCAAGGCCCGGTTGGTTTTCCCTCGCGGGGAATGTTAGACATGTGTTCAGAATTTGACATTTTTTCCCAAAAAAAAAAAAAGGTTTAATCAACAAACTTTGCCTACCAATTTTACTGAAAGTGAAGTTAGTTATATTCCTTGAGACACAGCATATGGTTTGGCAATGTGCCTTCTCACTTGGAAGGTCTTTCTCAGTCGTCATTCTCCGTTGTGGGCAATGAATTGGCTCTAATAGCTCAAAGCCTGCTTTAAAGTAGTTTACTCTTAAGCCAGTCGACTCGTATGGAGCTAAGGTGACTAAGGTCACCTTGTCAGTGACCTTAGTGTTGCCGGTCACTATTTCCATCTATGATCGAACATTCTCTGGAACCTTCTTCTGATTTAATGTGACTCATCGCTGGCTTTCAGATGGAGAGGAGGGGGCCGCGGACAGGCGACCGGAGCCCCCCAGGGGAGAGGCGGAGCTGAACGGGACGCACGAGCGGCCGGGGGCGGGGAAGCCCCCCCACAGCCCCGCCCCCCGGGCGGGGGGGAAGGCGGGGGGCGAGGCGGGCGGGGCGCCGCGGATCCGCGAGAACGGCGTGGTCGACGGGGACCCCCCCCACGGCTCCGTCACCGGTAGCAACGGCTTCATCCTCGGCGGCCAGCAGGAGGAGGGCGGGGCGGCGGCGGCCGCCGGCTCACATAGGACTAGCGGGTCGCCTGCGGGCGCCTCTTTGGTGGGACACGCCGCCAAGACGCTCCCGCCCTCCTCCGGCCCAGCCCGGGCCCGGAACATTGGTGCATCAAAGACTGACATGGGCGCGGGCGGGGCGACAGAGACTAAAAACGGAACGGCCCAGCCCCCCTCGCAACCCGTCACCGTACACCGGGCTCGCAAGACCATGGCGAGGCCCGCGTCCAACCAGTCGACACTAAAGGTACCGGAAACTTCCGTTCAGTTTCAGTGCGTTTTACAGACACGCTAATAACTGCCTGCACAGTTTGTGTGGAGAGCTGTACAGTCAACACTAAAGGTACTGGGGTGCTGTTTTACTGCCAACACTGTTTGTGTTAATACAGCATATTACTGAGACAACACTGAACGTCCTGACAACTATTGAACCGTCTTCACTGCAGATATAGTTTAGAGTACAGTCAACATGAAATGTACTACTGATTGCTGTACATTTGCTATACACTTATTGTTGAAAGACCACAGTTGTGGACAGCAGTATGGGTTACTGGCAGCTGCTATCCGGTCTACACTGTGAGTGTTAATAGTCTTACAGTCAACACTTAAGTTGGGACTCATATTTTCTGTTTTTCCAAACTGGTCGACAGAATCATGTTTTGTGAGATTTTTTCGTTCATTATTTCACAATAAGCATTCGGTGTTGTTTGAGCATCGTGGATATCGTTTGCATATGCCAGGTCATGAATGGATGTGCGGATGTGTCATCATCCTCCAATGCAAAATGCAAGTTTGTAAATTATTTTGTAGCGGTATGGGATTCCTTTATGGCCAAGTCATCAAAAACATGCACGTGCATGCATTTTGGCAGCGGAAGTATACACTTTGTTATTGCGGGGACAGGTGTGACAGGGAGTTGGCTCATACAACATCTTTTTCTCAACTACGTAAAATAACTGCGTTTTTATAATTCTGAAAAATCAACTCACTCAAGAAATACAGACAGTTTGTTCCATTTCCAAATAGGGCTGCTCAATTATGGCAAAAATCATAATCACGATTATTTTGGTCAATATTGAGATCATGATTACTCATTGACTTTGGAAACATCCTGCATTTATTGAACTTTTTATAAAAGCTTGTCTTTTTAACAGTGGATTTCCTTTAACTTTAAATATAATTCAACTGAAAAACAAATTTTAAAAAAATAAATAATAAAAAAAATGAGATAAATAAATACAGCGGGCAATTATCGATTATCTTGTTTTCATAATCGTTGGAAGACAAAATCGTAATCGAAAATAAAATTTGACTAATCGCCCAGCCCTATTTCCAAACTTTGTAGCCTAAATGAAAGGCAGGGCAGTGAGCCATACCTGTGTGTTGACCTAAATCTTGTTGAGCAATGTTGCAGCTACAGGGCGTGATTTGCGTTAAAGTGGATTGGGGGAGAAAATGACACTGTAGTGCTCAGTCGATCGGACATTATCCCGCTTACACAACGATTCGCCAATAAAAAGCATAATTGCAATAAAAACGTGAATTCAAAATATGTATTCGCTATATTCTGTTCATATTAGATGAAGAAATATTCTTTATTTTGACGTGTTTCTTCTTTTTCTTCCATAGGCTACTTTATGATTAATTAATAAATGGGGCAAAGTTCCAACACAGTTGTCCTTACATAGCCGTAATGAGAGAATAGAAAAGACTGAGTAGGCGCGTATTCGACAAGTATCCATCGCTCGTACCCATCCCTAGTTTTTACTGAGTATGTACGTTATATTTGAGTGTGTATACACCTTGCCTTTAACAACACAGCAAGCTTAAAATCATCTGATAACTAACACTAAGTCAGGTTACAAAGTTGTACCACACTGCCTCATTTGGGCTGTTATGAACTTTGTGGGGCCCTATCATAATTGTTTTGGTCTCTGTTTTTATTTGCTCAACGTGGAATCGACCCTTTCCTCTGAAGCCGTTTGCAGGACATGAAAGTTGATTCTCTGTCCGAATAAAGGAAACCCCATTGAATACAACATCCTTTAATTTTTGGCTGGACCGCGACAGCGGGGCCAGCCCTACAAACGCGAATGTCTGTGACTGAGTGAGTGAGTGATGAAGTTACATTATTGGTCAGCCGATTATGAAGTTACACCATTGGTCGGCCGGATCACGTGTGTTAGGTCCAGCCATATACTAGGTTTTAACCTGGTCTTGTTTTGTACCTCTGTTTAAAAAAAGGTTGGAAAATTAGAATGTTATTTTATTTGTTCCCTAATTTTTCTGTCTGCAGCTTCTGAACAGGGAACTAAAAGAACCAAACGTCAGGAAAGAGGAGAGTCACAGCGGCCAGGAGGCGGAGAAACCCCCACAGACACCCCCACCTTCCCAAAACCAACTACCTCGGGGCCAAAACGAATCGGCTGCCGCCCCCGCCAAGACTCAGACAGGTCAGGCCTCCTCCAGCACACCCGTCCCAGGGACTTTCTGCTGCTCTGAGTTCATCTCAACCCACCAATCTGGAGCTGCCAATCCGTATCCCTTATTCATTCATCCTCCACTGTCATCTGAATTTATCAGTCATTCTTACAAGTTTTAATAAGCAATATCAGGGGGCTTAATAATGCAGATTATTTTTAAAATTTTCCTCTCTGATAATTGTTATTCTATTTTTTCTATGTATCACAGTATTTCCCCAGAGTTCATCGCAATTGCCTACAAAGTAGAATGTTTTTTTTTCTGAAAAAGGGTTTTATTTCTTTATATATGCCTTCTGTGAAGCTGTGTGTGCATATCTCAGTTGATCGATTGATCGATTTGTCTGCCCTTCAGGTGAAACGGCCAATAATAGGGAGATTGTTTAGTCGCAACAGCAGCACCCCAGGCCTGGACTGGAGTGTGATCAAAGATGACTCCCAGTGTACATTTTTTTAAAATGGCGGCGGTAATGTTTTCTTTCAGCAGAAGGCACACAATTCCCTCTGAATTATCTCTTTGTGACCTGTGCGAATACACCCTGCCGTGCTGGTTATTGTTGTTGCCAGGTGACGGCTTTCTCTCCATTTTGTACAAATCGCCGTGGTTTCTCTTCCAGCTGTTCCCAGCGCCGTTGGCGTGTGTTACAGTTACTCATGTCGCCACCCTGTACAGTGCGGTCATGTTTTAGGAGGGCCTCTCTCACTCAAGTCCTCAGAACGCATCTGCCGGTGGCTTCCTTCTGTTTCTTAGAAGGAATATAAAGTGGGAAAATAAGAACAGAAAAGTCACCTGACATGTAAGAATCGCTTGGTAACGGGATGGTCTGCTCTCCCGTTTGGTAGGTTGCGTTTGCGATCTCTGTCAGATTGGGCGTGTCATGTCTGTCAGAGGGATTGCAGTTGGTTGCATTTTTTGAAAGAGCCACAGGGGGCACTCTTCTTGAGAATGGTGTCTTCCTGTTTGCAATTAAGCATTATACAATCAAGTTGTTGTAGGTACCAGCTGCCTAAGTGGCAAAAAAACATCTAGACATTATAGAGGAGAGCCAAGAATATGGTGAATCCCGGGATTACTGTTTATTATTGAATGGCACTAAGCGGGTACTTGTGAAGAAGGATAGATGGTGGACAATGAAAAGTCAATCGATGGCTAGCTGTCAGCATTCAGAAGCATGCGTTTGATTGGCTCGTCTCGAGGCAGCGCTGATTATAGTCCCGTGATGGTTTCAGCATCGGCGGCCGTGTCGCGGAAGAAGAAGAGGAAGATGGGGACGTACAGCCTCGTCCCCAAGAAGAAGACCAAAGTGCTGAAGCGCTCGGTACTGGAGATTTTCAAGGACCTGAGCCGGGCCTCTCTGACTGCACAGGTTAGCACACGCCTGCACTCGCATGCTCACTCAGGCCAGCATTCACCCATTCACTCAGGCCAGCATTCACTCATTCACTCAGGCCAGCATTCACTCAATCACTCATTCACTCAGGCCAGCATTCACTCATTCACCCATTCACTCAGGCCAGCATTCACTCGTTCACTCAGGCCAGCATTCACTCATTCACTCACGCCAGCATTCACCCATTCACTCAAGCCAGCATTCACTCATTCACTCAGGCCAGCATTCACTCAGTCACTCAGGCCAGCATTCACTCATTCACTCAGGCCAGCATTCACTCATTAACTCATTCACTCAGGCCAGCATCCACTCATTCACTCATTCACTCAGGCCAGCATCCACTCATTCACTCATTCACTCATTCACTCAGGCCAGCATTCACTCATTCACTCATTCACTCAGGCCAGCATCCACTCATTCACTCATTCACTCAGGCCAGCATCCACTCATTCACTCATTCACTCATTCACTCAGGCCAGCATTCACTCATTCACTCATTCACTCAGGCCAGCATTCACTCATTCACTCAGGCCAGCATTCACTCATTCACTCATTCACTCAGGCCAGCATTCATTCATTCACTCAGGCCAGCATTCACTCATTCACTCATTCACTCAGGCCAGCATTCACTCATTCACTCAGGCCAGCATTCACTCAGGACAGCATTCACTCATTCACTCAGGCCAGCATTCACTCAGTCACTCATCCACTCAGTCCTGTATATGCATGCAGACACAGATGCACTGCATGGGCCTAGAAATGGAATTCGCCGTTCCAAATTCAGAGAAAAAGTAAGAAATTAAGTGTAAAAAAAAATTGCATGAAAAGCACGCCTATACAATCTGCAATGGGAGTGCCCCATCTGCAGATTAACACAATGCGGCGAGCTATAATAGCAGTACTGATGCCTCTTCTCCACTGTATAACAGAAGGAGAGATTGCATGTGAATGGAGAGAGTGTGGAAAACGAGTCTGAGGAGGAGGAGTCGGAGGACGGGGAGGGGGAGGAGTCAGAGGAAGAAGAAGAGCAGAGTGGTGAGGGGGCAGAGGAGGGCGTGGCCGCCCCCCAGGACGGGGGCAGAATGGAGGAAAGCAGTGCGCCTCAGGTTAGCCCCGCCTCCTTGGCCACTGCAGGGCCACACTCCTGTAGAACCATACCCTTTATCTGGACTGTTGTAGTTTCTCCCCTTGCCTCAGAGAGCTGCAGAATGTGCATACTCTGGTTCTGATGAATTTCACCTAGGACAGGGATCTCAAACTCAGGTTCTGGTTCAGCGGCTGCAGGTTTCGGCATGTTTCATCACTTGAGTGGCACATTCAAGACGCTGATTGGCTAACCAATTCACAGACCTTGTTTCTAAGGCCTAAACTGGCTGCTGTTTGAACAGAAACCAGAAATAACGACCTGCGGACACTGCGGCCCTCTAGTACCAGAGTTTGCGAACCCCGTTCTAGAAGCTACAGTCACTCAGAGATGTAGTGTCTAGCTTTGGAAGGTCCTGGAGGCTCAGAGGCTGTCACGTGGGTCCTATAGACAGGGGGCAGGGTAACATAAGGGGTGTTGTAACCTGACCGTATTTTCCATCCAATCCCCTCCCTAGGGCGAGGGTGAGGTGGGTGAGGAGCAGGAGACTGAGGAGTCAGGTGATGAGGACGGAGAAGAGGAGGGAAACGACTCGGACCTGGTGAGACCACGTCGGCAGCCTGTATGAGCCGTGCGTTTCCTAATAAGCCTCCAGAACACCGGACTGTGGCACAACATCATCTCCACACTGTGCCCCATGGGAGGAACTACACTTTCCAGTGAAAGCAAACATTTAAAACATTTTATTTACCCTCCCAGTGTTTAAAAAAATAAAATAAAATAGCCTGGGTTAAAACAGCAGTACAGTGCCTGTGACATCCCTGCTGGTTATCTGTTGATCATGTAAGTGAACCTGCTGAACACAAACAAGAAGGGTGCAACATAGCTCAGGAGGTAAGAGCGATTGTCTGGCAGTTGGAGGGTTGCCGGTTCAAACCCCACCCTGGGCGTGTCGAAGTGTCCTTGAGCAAGACACCTAACCCCTAACTGCTCTGGCGAATGAGAGGCATCAATTGTAAAGCGCTTTGGATAAAAGCCCTATATAAATGCAGTCCATTTACCGTTTACCAAGGGTGGTAGAATTGCATCTGGCACTTCCCTATGAGAACAGCCTAGAGCAGGGCTCTATGCTAGCATTTTTTTTTTCCAAGGAGCCACATGTAGCTCATAAGTTGAAAAGTTTAGGAAGCACCCTACTACATCCCAATTATTAGATTGGTGCTCTTAAATTCTTTTTCCAGTTAGCGCATATATGAATTTTCCTTAAAGAAAAAAAAAGAATAGGAGCACTGTAGAGCCCTGCGGAGAGGCGGGTAAAGGGCCTTCTGTTTGGATGGCGCCTAGCAGGTGGCTCTGGCCACGCGGGCGGTCGGTGGGCCCAGTGAGCAAAACAGTCCCTCCCTGTTCCCCCCCCCCCCGGGGGCCCTCTCCGCTCCAGAGCTCCGAGTTCGGCCTGAAGAAGCGCCCGAAGAGGAAAGGGAAGAGCGACAACCCCTGGCTGCGGCGGACCAGGAAGCGCAAGCGGAGGGTGAAGCCGAAGGCCGAGGGTCTCTCAGGTACGCGCGCCCCCGCCCTTTCCGTTTCCCCGCTTGCTCTCGGGCGTTTTCGCGGTGCGTCGGCCCGCGAGAGACGCGAGGCACCGTTGCTGGCACGCAACAAGGGTGGTGGTGTTTGCTGTCGGTGGAGAGCATTTGTTAGCTCTGAGTACAAGACAAACCTTTAGATCACCTGCTCAGACAGACAGTGAACGAAACACATTAACATATATATATATTACATTACATTACATTACATTACATTACATTACAGGCATTTAGCAGACGCTCTTATCCAGAGCGACTTACACAACTTTTACACAGCATTTTTACATTGTATCCATTTATACAGCTGGATATATACTGAAGCAATGCAGGTTAAGTACCTTGCTCAAGGGTACAACGGCAGTGTCCTTAACCGGGAATCGAACCTGCGACCTTCCGGTTACAAGCCCAGTTATACACACACACGCATGCTCATATTCAGTACTAGGACTGACAGATCAAACCCACCCCTGCAGTACAAGAACAACACAAATCTATACATTAGTGCATAGACACAAGTGCAGGTGCAAGAACAGCAGCAGCATCGGTCCACATCCAGAGCAGTCTCCTGCCACTGGAGACCCCTCACCCCACTTTGTGCCATCTCTGAGGCATGGAGTCACGGTGTGTGGTCGGGAAACCTGAGAATCATCCCTGGAAAGCCAGGTTGCTGCCTGTAATGCTGCTGTCAGCATTGGCGGGGACCCTTCAACCATAGCAGTAGCCTCTTCAACTGGTTTTAAATGGTAGCTGTGTGCCTTGGTGGCAGCCTCTCTCTCTCTCTCTCTCTCTTTCTCTCTCTCTATCTTTCTCTCTCTCTCTCTCTCTCCCCTCCTAGACAAAAAAGCAGGCATGTAATAAAATGAAATCTAAGCAAAATTAGGACAGAGTTAACTTGAACTTTCTCCCTCTCTTCTCTTCCTCTCTCTGTTTCTCTCCTGGCCCAGGCAATGAGGCAGAGCCCCAGGCCCAGGCTGGTATCAGTAAGGAGTACACGGAGGTGCCCCTGGACTCCCTCAACCTAAAGGCCCAGGAGGAGCTGCTCTCATCCCAGCATTCAGGTGAGGCCCTCGGGAGGACCCCTGGGGTACTCCTCCTGTTTGGGGGAAGGCAGAGTACCAGGCCGAGTCGTGATTGGGTGAAGTCGCATCGATTGGGTGAAGCACATTAACTCACCTCACCTGGTTCCTTGGGACTGAATTGGTTGTTGATTTTAAGGTGAAAACGAAAGTCACTCTGTGACTATCCAGGACCAGGGCTGGAGTCAAATAGCAAGCATCAATGGCCTGAGTGGCCTGCTCTCATCACCATACAGTTTTGTGGTGTTGCATTGTAATTGATAGAATGAGCTGGGGAAAAAAACTTGCCGACTGTAAACCCTTCCTCCCTTCGGTGCTGCTGCAGCCAATGATACGCGACCCTGCGGGTCTCCCGGCTGCAGTCAGAACTCACCAAACGGAATCCTCGCTGCGCTGAAAGTGCACTGATAGGGCCCCCTCTATCATCCGTTGAAATAAACGGAGGCCTCCCATAAGCCTGCATCTTCCTTTAGTTTCAGGCAGCTTAGAGAACCTGCAGGGGCTGCAGTTTCCAACTGTGCCTGGCGAAATTTTGGCGGATAATAAAGATATTTCATGACCTTTCACCCAGCAGACCCCCGGTGGCGGCAGAACGCTGTGAAAGCCGCACGCTAACGTCCAAGATGAAGGGAGGCTTGATTAGCACGTTAGCCTGTTACAGATTCTGTTTTCAACCCCTTCTCCTCTCTTATCTCTGCAATCTGTAATAAGACAAGATTTTGCGTTAGGGATCCGAGTCTTTCACTGACCGATTACCGTTACTTATCTGTGAGATTAATATCTTGCTTTTTTACAAATATTTCCTTTATTTGTGAATGAAATGATAAAAGGAGGCTCTGTTCAAGAAATGCCGCCACGTTGGTCCATGTCCTTTTTGGACCCTTTTATACTCACAGAAGTTTGCTTCAGTGAAGCTGTGAGTTTGTGAGGCAGTGAGAGAAGGGATGGTATTGTGACAGGGTGAGATGGTAGGTGACTGAGAGAGACCGTGGGGCCAGCATTTCTTGGTTTACTTGCGCAGTCGAAAGTAGAACTGACAGTTTTTTTTTCTCGAAAGAGGTCCTTCGAGGCCCTGCAGCTTGTGATGCTTGCCGCCTTCAGGCCCATTTTACGCTTTGCGCTTTTTTCTTTGAATGATTCATTTTTCCTGGAGTCGCTGGCAGAAAATCACCGCGTGAAGGGGCACAGCTTTAGTTTCTCACATGGGATTCAAACCGGCAACCCAGCCTATCCAGAGTCCAGTCCTCGAGCCATGATAGCGCGTGCTGCCTCATAAGCTTTCTCTGCAGCATTCCTCTGTAATTATACTCCGCAGTGCTGCTGTGGGAGTTCAGTGCTGCCTAATTAGTGCACAAGTGCTGTAGGGCTGACCCGTTTCATATGTGCTGCTGCTTTCTAGTAAAAGGTGTGTCCATTCCTTAGTCAAGCTAATCCTGGAGAAACAGTTGTGGGAGTTAGGAAGTATACGAACCAGACGTGGAGGATAGGGGTCTTCGAGCTTCAGGCCAAAGCCTGTTGTCTTGAAGGAACTCCGCAAAGACTTGATGGGCTCCCCCTGGTGGTGGTTTTTCCAAGCAGAGAACCAAGGCAATGACATGGCACTTTGAAGGATGGGGCTTCCAAGC
This sequence comes from Anguilla pacifica, assembly GCA_039654925.1. NCBI lineage: Eukaryota > Metazoa > Chordata > Actinopteri > Anguilliformes > Anguillidae > Anguilla > Anguilla pacifica. The sequence continues at coordinate 5,746,621 of CM077297.1, read as the reverse complement.
CATTGAAATGAGTCTCTATAAGTATGAAATATTATTTCTTTGTGATTTTACCTTTACTATTCTTGTTCTCTTAGTAAAGGTAACATCTAAGATGTATTTTTCTCCTTCAGTAAAATGTTTGCCCTTAAGCTAGTGGTTCTCAATCCACTTAATGAGGGAATACTTTTTTTTCATCCAACCCTGCAGCCCCTACTAACTTGGGGAATGTCCACATTGAACATTGATGATATATTGTTTTTAAACATACGTCAACACAATCCATGTACACTGTAAGTAGTATACTGTATGTAACAGTGCAGCATTTAACCAGGCTAGTCAATGGAAAATGAAGAAAGTGTATTTCTTCATGTGTCATCTCACTACACACCACAGCCCCCCTCCCATAACCCACCAGTTCCAACACTGTAGTAAACTGCATATGGTTGGATCTTGATTGCTGTTTAAATCAGTTTTTTCATTAAATGATGCGACTATGGACATCGCTTGCCCTTTTTAAAACGGTGTGACCGTGGACTTCGGTCGTGACTGCGGCCGGCTGTCGTCCTTCTAACGCTTCCGGCGTGACGCGTTTCGCGCAGGGGTGTCCGAGGGCGGGGACGCCATGGAGACGGACATGGTGCAGGAGCTGCCCCTCTGCAGCTGTCGCATGGAGACGCCAAAGAGCCGCGAGATCCTCACGCTGGCCGACAGGAAGTGCATGGCCACGGAGAGCGTGGACGGCCAGGTACGGCTGGCGCATGGGCTCTGCTCCTGCGCTCCCTTCTCCCCGCCTGCCTGGCTGTGGATAGACTCTTTAATGCACTGTAACCTCAAACGCCGCTTTATCTCGTTCAGTGTTTTGCCCAAATATGCTAAATAATTTCCACATGCTGCGCCTCAATAAACAATGACTTACTGTAAAAGCACAACACTTTAGCAACACAGCAATGTCTTATGTGTTGTCTCACTCAATCTGTCTTCCTCTGTCCTCTGCATCGCTCTCCTTCTGGGCTTCTCTGTCTTGGTCTATTATCACTTTCTCCTACACTCTCTCTCTCTCTCTCTTGCTTTCTCTCTCTCCCTCTCTCTCTCTCTCTCTCTCTCTCTCTCTCTCTCTCTATTTCTCTCCCTCTCTCTCTCTCTCTATTTCTCTCTGTCTCTCTCTTGTTCTCGCTCTTGTTCCCTCTCTCTCTTTCTCTTGCACTCTCTCTCTCTCTCTCTCTCTCGTTCTCTCTCTCTCTGCAGCTGACTCGGTGCCAGAGTGCCGTGCTGAAACAGGAAATGATGCGGCCCTCCAACACGGTGCAGCTGATGGTTCTGTGCGAGGCCCACCGGGCCGGTATAGTCCAGCACCAGTGCTGTCCCGGCTGCGGCTACTTCTGCAGGGCGGTGAGTGGGACGGGTCCGGGTGCAGCGCCCGAACCAAAACCCGAACCATCTGTGAGGGCAAGAGAGACCCATCAGCGTTTCACGATGTGATTTACCGGAATCTCTGCTGGGGTTTCCCAAACTAATACTGTAATCTGTTAATTGTATAGTTTATGAAGGGGGCAATATTACATACATTTGTTTTGATTTGACAGGTTAATGTTCTGATTGACTGTCAGATTGATTGATTAAGAGGCAATAACTAATGGTCACACACTCTAGTTAGTAGAAGTATAGAAGTATGAACGTCTGGTTACTAAAACCCAAAATCCACCTTTAGGAAATGAAGGTTCTAAAAAAGGAAGGCAGTTAGCTTAGCATTAAAGCAGAGTTAAATCGATCATAACAATAACTCCCACGAATGCATATTCAACCAGCATGCCCAAGATCATCAGTGAACCTCATAGACAGTGAATTCATTACGTTTCCTGTGTATTTGCATGATGTCTGTGGGTTTCTGTGGTTATGTAAATGTAGCCTCACATGTGACGCTCATGTCTTGGCTTTGTCTTTGAAGACATTTTGACCTCTGTGAGGCCTCCTGTTTTAAATAAAGCGTAACTAAATTAAGAAAAACGTGTACGCCGAGGATTAGACGCATTGCGTGAGCGTGGGAGCGCTGAGTTTTTAGGAGGGGGTGCAAGGGCGAGAGGGAAGGAGGGGGGTCACGTTTTTTTCTGGTTCTCTGCGGGACAGGGGACCTTCATGGAGTGCCAGCCGGACAGCAGCATCTCCCACCGGTTCCACCGGGCCTGCGCCTCGGTCATGAGGGGCCAGAGCTTCTGCCCGCACTGCGGCGAGGACGCCGGCAAGGCCAAGGAGGTCACCATCGCCAAGGCCGACACCACGTCCCGGGTGCCCCCCGCCCCCGCCACTGCCGCCGCCGCCGCCGCCGCTGGAGCCGCCGGCCTGGCCGAGGGCCGGGCCGACACCACCACTGGCGGGTGCGTCGCCGCGGCGACGGGGGGGAAAGGGGAGGGGCCTCAGCTGTCATAGTTCTGTTTCTGTGTCCTTCACCGATCAAAAATAGGAGAGTCCAATAGGAGACTCTTTTTTTTACGGATAAAGGCTCATTTAGAGCTGTTTGTAGGCCAGAGAATGATTTTCAGAAGTAGGAGACCTTCCGGACTTGGGATGTGAACGATTTGTCAGTCACAAGCATGCATGTTGAATATTAAATAATCGAAAATCTTTTTTTTTCCTTTTCAAAATTCTCGAACCGTTCATATTAGAAGATCACCTGATGTTACTTTGGCTGCTGATCACAGCAAACACGCATCCAACTTTGTGGTCAGACCTCATCAGTGTGACAGTTGTCCAGCTGAAATCACGACAGATTTAAATGCTAAAATGGTAACAAAAGACATGCTCCCCATAAGCATGGTAGAGGGCAAAGGGTTTCGGGACCTACTGGCATTTGTTGAGCCTGAATATAGCCCACTCCTGTGCAATTTACTGTTGTGCAAAATACCATCACAGCTCGACTTATAGGGAATATAGGGAAATAGCCGCCTCTCTCTCTGTACCATTCTATCCAAGTCCAACAGTGTTGCGATTACCATCTATGTGCACACAGTAAGCTATCTCTGGAAATCTGATGTGAGCTTCCACATACAGATAGGGCAATCATTACTGTGCATCTGCGTTTAAATGAGTGTAGGAACTGACCGTAAATGCATCTTATGGACTCTTTTAAGCTGTGTGTAAGTCACTCTGGATAACGGTCTGCCTTATAAAAAAAATACATTTTAAAAAGTGCCGTTCTCTGTTCTGTGGTCTTCAGCCCGTCTGGTCTCTCGCTGTCCGGAGAGGACAAAGTGGACAGCTCCCTCTCCAAATCCCCAGAGGTGCTTGACTCATCCCCCGGGGGGTCCAAGGTGGGGCCGGGGAGCGTGGCCGGGGGGGTGGGGTCTCCGCCCGGACAGCCGAAAGAAACACTGGAGAGCATCCTGCTGGCACTTGATGCGGAGAAGTAAGGACAACAATCATTTCTTAAAATCATTAATGTTATTTATTATATTCATATGTATTTATGTTTGGATATCATCATGCCTTGCCAGCCACCTTCAGATTGTCTGTCTGTGTTTATATACACACATTCAAATATAAAAATGCATTATTGTGTAATACACTTGGTGAATTTGTTTGCGACTGAATTGTGTACTGTTTGTGTTTTTATCAATGAAATTCGTTCTGAAAGTGTAGTTCCTTCCGTGTCTCTCAAAGCCACATGTAGCAGTTTCTCCAGTTGAGTTGTAGTTGCTCAACGTGGAATGGAATGTCGGTGGGTCTGAAAGCTCTTGGGCTCTCCAGGCAGCACTGTGTTGAGCCGTAATGGCGGCCGTGGGCCTATTGTGACCTCACACTTGCTCTGCTTCGTTTCCTCTCAGGCCCAAGAAGCTGAGGTTCCACCCCAAGCAGCTCTACATCTCTGCCAAACAGGGGGAGCTCCAGAAGGTGCTGATGATGCTGGGTAAGCTGCTCTCTCCCTGAACACCCCTGCTTTTAGGTGACTGGGTGTGCTTGGTACAGTCCGGCTGTCCTCGCTGTGCTAAATGCTCACGGTGGGCCTGGGGCTCTTCATTCCTCCCCCCCCTCAGTGGACGGGATCGATCCCAACTTTAAGATGGAGAGCCAGAGCAAGCGCACGCCCCTGCACGTGGCTGCCGAGGGCGGGCACCAGGAGGTCTGCCACATGCTCGTCCAGGTGAGCCCAGGCTGGGGCCAAAATTTGGTTATGGGTGGGGCGTGGAGTGGAGGGGCAGAGTGTGAGCAGGGTTGGGGGTCTTAGCCAGTGTTCGGATGTATTTCAGTGGATGCCTCCCCCCCCCCCCATGGTCTGGTGTCAAATCCTTGACTGAGGGAGGTTCTGGTTACGGAACTGAGCCTGTAACTCAGAGGGGTTGCAGGTTCAATTCCCAGGAGTGTTCTATTGTACCCCTGAACTGGGTGCATAGTCTAAATAGCTTCTGTCAGTGCACCAGCTGTATAAATAGATTGTTTGTAAAAATGTAAGTTGCCCTGGATAAGAGCATCTCATAAATTCCTGGGTGTAAATAATTGACCCAAGGGTGACCCAGGGACGGGGTGTTTCAGTCAGCAGGAAGCTGTGCGCATCGTTGTGCAACAGTGACCTCTGGTGGATTGTGTGGTCTGCCATCTGCCTGTGCCAGCTGCTCTTGCAGTGAGCTCCTCCAGTGTAGTGGGAAGAGGAAGTTGTGTGTGTGCGCGTGTGTGTATGTGTGCGCGTGTGCGCAGGTGTGTGTGTGTGTGTGTGTGTGTGTGTGTGTGTGTGTGTGTGTGTGTGTCTGAACACGCTCCCCATTCCCCCCTCAGGCTGGTGCTAACCTGGACATGTGCGATGAGGACCAGAGAACGCCCCTGATGGACGCCTGCGAGAACAACCACCTGGAAACGGTCCGCTACCTGCTGAGGGCCGGAGCCATCGGCAGCCACAAGGTCAGCCCCGACCCCTCCCTCGTCGGCATGGCAACCACAGCCTGGGTTCAGCCAGCGTGCATCACACCGATGCCCAGTCCACATGGGCTTATATGACACCAACGTTTTGCGTATAACAGATCCAGAGTAAATCCTAAACCCATTAAAATGCAACAAACACATATCTGATACATATGCCCTGTGCAGAACGGTATCGACTCCATAACCGAACCTTTATAACAAGCACGGTGTGCCAAGTTGTTTTTTGTGATTTATGATGGACCTCAAGTTCATCAACTTTGGTTGTTGGGGTGGGGTGGGGGCAGGGAGGGAGTAAACCCTAGAATTACACCGTGAGTCAAAGGCACAAATATTGCTTGAAAGGTCTGTGTGGCTAAAGAGCTTTTGCGCACAGTGGTACAGAGGGACATTTTGGGGGATTCTGATGGTGGGATCATTTCCACGAGAAGTGCAGTTCTCTAAAGTATTGGCTGTGAAGTTCTGCTGTGAAATGACAGGAGAGTGCCTGCTTGTCTGAGCAGTGCCACTGTTGATGACATCATCAGCATGGGACATCTTGAAGCATTGCAGGTGTTCCCTCCTGTAGAATCCCAGCTCTGTGTAATTATCTGTATTTTACCCTTCAGTAAAAAAAAAAGACATTGATCAGAAGAATTCTGCAGCTGGGTGCCCAAAACAGCCATTCTCAATGTTTTTACTATCGATGCAGCCTCATCTTCATCATCTTCATGCAAAATGCTGAGTGCAAATATTTTATGAATGAAGCATGTGAATGTAGGTTCTTTTTTTTTTTTTTTTTTTTTTACAGCTTTATGGAAAACAAATAGATATACTTAAAGGTACTAACTGTAGGACTAATGCATATGCTTCTGTGTGCTACTTAGTACTTGGGCTGGGCGATGAACTATATCAACTAGTATTACTGTAAATGTTTTTTTAAGTGTAATAACAATCATCGCCATGCGGCATATCAACTTTATTTTATTTTTTTTCTTTAATCGTGCCTGATGGTCTAGTAAATACCCAAACTTCAGAAGCAATGTGAAATGCTTCTGGAAAAAACATCATCACTGATATCGATTAGATGTTAAGACAGCCAATCAACAGCAAGTTTCCATGCGATCATGTGATGTGTTTTTACCAATCACATGTAATTTGTCTTTGCCATCTTCTCTCCCTGCAGGATGTGGAAGGCTCTACATGTCTCCACCTGGCTGCTAAAATAGGGCATTATGACATCGTACAGCACCTCCTATCCACTGGATCAATAGACATCAACTGCCAGGTGGGTGTGTCCACAGTCGCCATGGTCACAACCTGGGTTTTAATGCACATCCATTTAGCTGATGCTCATATCCTGAAGTACTAACAAGACTAGGTACGTAAGTTCAATCAAAATGGTTTTGTAGAAGCTATAGTTTCTACAGAGAAGGATAAATGACACTCATAGCCTGGAACAGTGCAGAAAGAAGCACTAGAACAAACCTGACCATAGTAAATTTAACTGTCTTAGTTCACAGTTGCTGGATTGTAGTTTTTTAGTCAACCACATTTTCCAGTATTGCCTTTTTTCCCTGTCATGTTAATCCAGTTATGATAATGTGTTTGCAGGGGCAGTTTGATGTAAATGTCTTTGTCATGGCCCTGATATTAACAGAAGGTCGCGTTGGTCGTTAATCGATAAATTATCTCTCCCAGGAAAGCAGCGCCTCCATAATTGTGCTCGTCAGCGCTAATGTGACACGACCGTGATTAAGGAAACTCAATTAATTACAGCCCGATTGTGCTTGTCCCATTTCAACGCTGCGTTATTTTTCTTAAAACGTCTTCATATTTTCATAATGTTTTATCCCGCTATTTTTTAAATAGAATCGTGTCATGTGTGAAATATGGCAATATTAATATAAGGTGTAGCTGCATTTTAGTAAGATATAAAAAGACACAGATATTTTTACTTTTTTGCTGAGTATGCTCACGGACCCTTGGTTGTCCCCACATCCCTGTAGGGGAATCCCTGCTCCACAGAACGGCCTGTGCCTTAAATTTTGAACGCTGTGCCCCCCTCTCATGGCCCGGGGGTGTACCCCTCCTGCTGTCGCCTCTGATACAGGGCTGCTCTGAGCAGCTGTAATGCAGAGAGGTTTGGGCAACCTGCTTACGCCCAGTTGAAGTGATCTTGGAGCCTGTTGGTGATCTACGAAAGCGAGCTTGCCTTAAACCAGGGGCTGTCTGATAGCTGCATGCTTTTGTGCTTTCCCTTTGATCTGTAGCCATTTTAGAACTCAGAAATGCAGGGTCTGTGGATTTTAGCCAATCGTTGGCTAGCGTTGGTTGGCATCATTCAGCGATGTCGCAGTCATGTAATTCGGGGAGCTGTGATGTCATTGGCTTCAGGACGACGGGGGCTGGACGGCCATGATCTGGGCGACGGAGTACAAGCACGTGGAACAGGTCAAGCTCCTGCTCTCCAGGGGGGCCGACATCAACATCCGAGACAAGGTGAGGGAAGCGCCTGAGTCCTCCCCTCCACCGGGGGCAGGCTTTTATCAGACACTAATCCAAAAATTGATTTATACAGCTACAGTACCGAATTACTGGAGCGCTTCAGGTTTAGTTCCTTTTTTAAAGGTACACTTGCAGTACAGCACCTGGGGAATCAGACCTACAACTGTGGGCTTTCATGTCCCCTAACCATTATGCTACACTGCCCCCCTCTACTTTATATGTGCATGGAGTGGAATCAGTCCTGTTTAATTAAAGCTTTCCTACTCAACTGAAAAAATTAAAAAATGAATCTTTCCTCTTAGCATCAATGAACTAAAGCATAACCAGTTCAATGGTGTGGAGAAGATTTTGACTTCTTTACCAATAAATCATACAAATTTCTTTATTAGTGAATAAGTCTTGAATCATTTCATACTTTAATCTTTTATCTCAAGTGATTTTACAATAGTTAAATTATCATAACCCGCTTTTAACTGGTCTAGTTTCGATTCTTAACGTGTTTGTTTTTACTGCTCTGTTATCTAGCGTTTCATTGTAATGCGCTACACAAATAAAAGTTCCTTGTTGGTGTTTTTAATTTGGGGAAACCCCCCGTGCTCCCTCTGTGACGGCGCTTGTTCCGCCGCCGCCGCCCCTCCCTCAGGAGGAGAACATCTGCCTGCACTGGGCCGCCTTCTCGGGCTGCGTGGGCATCGCCGAGATCCTGCTGGACGCCCGCTGCGACCTGCAGGCGGTCAACACCCACGGCGACTCGCCCCTCCACATCGCCGCCCGCGAGAACCGCATCGACTGCGTGACGTGAGTGTGTGGGGGGGGGGGGGGGGGGCGGGCGTGACCACGGGGTCACGTGACCACGCTCCAACAGGTCATTTTGGGTTCAAGGGTGCGGCGACCAGTTTTTGGAGGTCGTTGGGATCAGGGGCGTGGCACTTGAAGGTTAAACGTGTGGTGCTTTTGGTTCAGAGGGCGTCTAGGTGAGGGGTGTGGCGTGCAAGGTTGAAAGGTCGTTCATAACGGGTTTGGTTTATGGATCTGAAGGGTCATTTGGAACAGGGGTGTTGGCACACGGGATCGTTTGGAACAGGGGTGTGGAGCAGCGGTGACTGGGGTCAGGGAGGCGGAGCGTGGGGGTTAAGGCTCGTTTTTAATGCCCCTCCCCCAGGCTGTTCCTCTCGCGCGGGGCGGACGTGAACCTGAAGAACCGGGAGGGAGAGACGCCGCTGGAGTGCTGCAGCCACAACTCCAAGGTGTGGAGCGCCCTGCAGGCCAGCAGGAAGCTGAGAGAGGCCAGGGGAAACCGGGCCACCCAGGGGGAGAAGGTCCTCAGCAGGTAGCCTGCCTGTGTGGAACACTGACCTTATACTGACCCTATACTGATCCCACACTGACCCTATACTGACCTTACATTGACCGTACACTAACCCTATGCCAACCCTGTACTGACCCTATACTGACCCTAGACTGACCTTATACTGACCCTATGCCAACGCTATACTGACCCTCCACTGATTTTATACTGATCCTACACTGACCTTATACTGACCCTATACTGACCTTATACTGAAGTTATACTGACCTTGCTCTAACCCTATACTGACCTTATACTGACCCTACACTGAACTTATACTGACCCCACACTGACCTTATACTGACCCTACACTGACGCTATACTGACCCCACACTGACCTTATACTGACTCTATGCCAACCCTATACTGGCCCTACACTGATCTTATACTGACCCTACACTGACCTTATACTGACCCTACACTGATCTTATACTGACCCTGCACTGACCTTATACTGACCCTAGATTGACGCTGTACTGACCCTACACTGACCTTGTACTTACCCTATGCTGATCCTACACTTAGTTTACACTGACCGTACACTGATCCTACATTGAACCTACGCTGACCCTTTTTTGTCTCTGGGATTCACGATGCTGTGTAATGCTATGCAAGGTAAAGGTTTGGGGAAATTCAAAGTTAAGGAGCATATTGAGGTTAGATTGAATGGCTCATGTAGTGTTCCCAGTTGTTGTAAATCCTGTGTAAGATGGCTTCTGCAGTAGGAGCACATTCAGCTCTCACTCCGGTGTCACTCCACGCACAGGGACATCGCCAGAGGGTACGAGAAGGTTCCTGTCCCGTGTGTGAATGGGATAGACAGCGAGCCCTGTCCTGACAACTATAAATACGTCCCCGACAACTGTGTCACCTCCCCCATGAACATAGACAAGAACATCACACACCTACAGGTGAGATACAGGACACGTGAACATAGACAAGAACATCACACACCTACAGGTGAGATACAGGACATGTGAACATAGACAAGAACATCACACACCTACAGGTGAGATACAGGACACGTGAACATAGACAAGAACATCACACACCTACAGGTGAGATACAGGACACGTGAATATGGACAAGAACATCACACACCTACAGGTGAGATACAGGACACGTGAACATAGACAAGAACATCACACACCTACAGGTGAGATACAGGACACGTGAACATAGACAAGAACATCACACACCTACAGGTGAGATACAGGACACGTGAACGTGGACATGAAATGAGGCTCGGAAAACTTGCCACGGGTCACATGCTTTTAAGCACTTGTGGAAACTCATTCGTATGATGTCATGGTACTGTGGGGTAGTTGCTTAGGAGGTTGCAGGTTCGATTCCAAGATGTAAGATGGTAGTCTGTTGTACTGTTAAGCAATCCTTCAGGAAATATAAAATAATATAAATTATGTAAGAACTGTTAACTATGTAATGCAGGAAATTAGGACATGTGCCCAGAAATAAATAAGTAATGATGTGTAGTACTATTTTTAAATAAACAGAAGTCCTTTGTTGATGAGATTGAAATGAGTGACTCTGCCCCCTGTCTGTGGCTGACAGTACTGCGTGTGCAAAGACGACTGCTCCTCCACCAACTGCATGTGTGGCCAACTCAGCCTACGCTGCTGGTATGACAAGGTAAGCAATAGCCATTCACCAGAGCGAATATGACTTGCTCCTGCCAAAAATAATAAACAAAATTGCATAGCCCAAGCATGATGCTCAGAATCTCTTCTTCACATGTAAAAAAAAAAAAAAAAAAAAAGATGAAAGTTCAATCGACTCTGGAATCAGTCGTGTTTCGTGCAGGCTGATAATCCGGGTCAGATGATGATGGTGTGTATGTGGCTTCTGGCAGGCTGGATTTATTTCCGTTTTATTTCTGTATTTGTCGGTGACCATGTGGCACGGTTAATATAGATGTTCAGCGCCAGAATTAGCCGACAGTTTGTGTTTATCTGTGGTCTCTGGGCAGGTTAGAGGAGGAGGACATTGCTTGGATGTACACTCTCTGATCAGTAACATTAATAGTAGGATGATTTCATCACCACTATAAACATATTCTATTTCAGAGGTGGCTGAAATATTTTTTGAGAATCTGTTCCTCTGTACTCTAAATTTAAATTCTAGTTTTTTTGCTCATAGGCTGCTGAAAGTTTTGTTGCATCTGCTGGCTATAAAACGGAACCTGATGTCCACGGTTGTTACCTGTGTGTGTGTGTGTTTTGTGTGTGCGTGCGTGCATGTGTGTTTTTGTGTGTCTGTGTGTGTTTTTGTGTGTGTGTGTGTGCGTGCGTGTGTGTGTTTTTGTGTGTGTGTGTGTCTGTGTGTCTGTGTGTGTTTTTGTGTGTGTTTTTCCAGGAGGGACGTCTGCTTCCCGAGTTCAGCCGAGAGGAGCCTCCGCTGGTGTTCGAGTGCAACCACGCCTGCTCCTGCTGGAGGACCTGCAAGAACCGCGTGGTGCAGAACGGCCTACGGTAACGCCGCCCGCTCGCCCGCGTCGCAGCGCGGTCCGACCGACCACACCTGACCGGGCCGCACCACACCAGACAGGGCCGCACCACACCAGACAGGGCCGCACCACACCAGACCGGGTCGCACCACACCAGACAGGGCCGCACCACACCACACCAGACCGGGTCGCACCACACCAGACAGGGCCGCACCACACCAGACCAGACAGGGCCACACCACACCAGACCAGACAGGGCCGCACCACACCAGACAGGGCCGCACCACGGCCAGCATTACACTGCTGCTCCAGAAACGCAGTCCTGAGCGGTACCGCCACCTGGTGGTGGATTTTAGTCACTGCACTGTCCTGCTTGTTGTATGACCTGCGGTGCATTTGGATTCACATAAAAAAATAAATAAAACATTTCCTTACATTGCTCTCTTTCCTGGAGTGAGCTGTCTTGTCTTGTGATGAAATGTATGGCGTGCAACAAGTGAATTTAAACTGAAAACTGAAAGAATAATTAGCAATTGTATGAAAGAATATTATTGCTCTGTATATTGATAAAGATTGATGTTAGCGAGTAGCCTATATTGCGGATGTCTCAGGAGTTGAATATTTTAAATCAGGTGTTTGATCGAGGTGCACTTGAGGGGTGTAGTGTTGAGCGTTGTGTGTGGAGTCAGCGAATGTGACTGTGTTACCGCCCCCCCCCCCCCCCCCCTCCCCCCACCAGGACCCGACTGCAGCTGTTTCGAACCCGCAAGATGGGCTGGGGCGTGAAGTCGCTGCAGGACATATCCCAGGGCACCTTCGTCTGCGAGTGAGTGCATGCTCCGCCCCCCGAAAGAGAAGAAGGGAGGGAGGGGCGTCCCGAATCAGCCAGGCTCTGCCGTGTGCCAAACGTTTCTTCTCTTACTCCTGTTAGCTGTCAGTTTAACCAGAACCCGCTTTGCCCATTTTATTTGTTGCGATAGATCCTCTTATAGCAGCTCTGCTATATTCCATTTTACCGCTACTCTACACCAGGCCGGCAAGTGGAGGATGGGCTCCCCCTCTGTAGCCGGGTTCCTCTCGAGATTTCTTCCCACTGGGGAGTTTTTTCTCGCCACCGTTGGAGGGTTTTGTCCCCACTGGGAGTTTTTAAAAAATTTTTTTTCATGTCCTTGCTATTTAGGGGTTCAGGCATGGTGTTCTTTTTTTCTCTGTCTCTTCTTGCCTTGCTACTTTGTAACACGTCTTTGTGACAGTTCTCTGTAAAAAGCACTATACAAATAAAATTGAACTGAACTGAAGTTTTGAACCAAAGAATTGAACCAAACTCTTGAGATTCAGATCAAGTCGGAAAAAAGCCTTTAGTCGAAAAAAAGCAACTAAAGATAAAGAAAAACATTGCTGGTAAGTTTTCTTTATCATTGGGATGAGAAGGCGAACAATGGGCAATGGGATTTTGGCGTTCTGAATTTCTCATGAATCTGATTGGTCGGTCACTGAGCAGAAAACAGACGCTGTGTCAGGAACAAGCGCATTTTATTCCCACTGAAAAACACCGTTCGGCCTGTGACATCACCGATGACACATTAACGTCCCTCCTCTTCTTTGCAGATATGTGGGGGAAATTATTTCAGATGCTGAGGCTGACGTCAGGGAAAATGACTCCTACCTGTTCAACCTGGACAGTAAGGTAACTACCATCTACAGACCCCTCTAAACACACCTGTTCAACCTGGACAGTAAGGTAAATACCATCTACAGACCCCTCTAAACACACCTGTTCAACCTGGACAGTAAGGTAAATACCATCTACAGACCCCTCTAAACACACCTGTTCAACCTGGACAGTAAGGTAAATACCATCTACAGACCCCTCTAAACTCACACCTGTTCAACCTGGACAGTAAGGTAAATACCATCTACAGATCCCTCTAAACTCACACCTGTTCAGTGTGGACAGTAAGGTAAATACCATCTACAGACCCCTCTAAACACACCTGTTCAGTGTGGACAGTAAAGTGAATACCATCTACAGACCCCTCTAAACACACCTGTTCAGTGTGGACAGTAAAGTGAATACCATCTACAGACCCCTCTAAACTCACACCTGTTCAGTGTGGACAGTAAGGTAAATACCATTGGAAGGCCCCAGCGGAAGACACTTCTCATTAGTTTCTGGAGAATCTCATTTAAAGAGGCCTTGCAGGTAGTCTTTGTAAAGAGTCAGTGGTGTTCAGACATCAGTTAGCTGTATAAGAACCAGGCTGTGGGTCTGGTGAACCGGCCTCAGACCATCATACAGGAGCTGTCCCCCCTCTCCCCCCCTGGCCACAGACCATCATACAGGAGCTGTCCACCCTCTCCCCCCCCGGCCACAGACCATCATACAGGAGCTGTCCCCCCTCTCCCCCCCCGGCCACAGACCATCATACAGGAGCTGTCCACCCTCTCCCCCCCCGGCCACAGACCATCATACAGGAGCTGTGTGTGCCCCCCCTCCCCGGCCAGAGCCACTTCCAGCCCCCCCCCCCCCACGTGTGTGTGTCCATGTGCTGGCGTTCTTTGCGCCGTCAGCGAGCCGTTTCCGCGCGCGGCTGCCCTCCGCGGTGCGGTGAAGCCCGGTGTTGCCGTGCCGACCGGAGTCCGCAGGTGCGCGTGAGGGGGCCTCGCCCCGCGATCAGCGGCTCGCTCTCCCCCCTCCTTTCCTCCGTCCCGCTTCCCGGGCAGCCTATAAATAACCCCCCCCTTTCCGCTGCCGATCGTCATGGTGATAAATGCGCTGTCGTGGTGTCTCCTTGGAGACCTCGGCTGAGGTGGGGGCAGAGATGGAGGGAGATGGATGGCTTCCGATCAAGCGTTCATCGCTTTGTGGGTTTTTTTGCGGCCAAACATTTAGACTGGAAAAGGGCGTGCTTGTGTTTCCTGCTGCTTTCCAGGCTCAGATGTGTTTGGCAGATTAAAGGAAGGATCCAGAATACCAGAGCCGCCTGCAGCCACCAGCAGGACATTATTCCTCTCATTACGTCTTTGCTCCTTTGCTTTTCAGATGCATTTATCACACAACTTACTATTTAACTCACTACACACGTTACAAAAACAAATACTTAAAAAAATATACAAGTGTTTTTGGAGGATCGTAAAATGTGTTTTCAAACAAACTGCAAAAAAATAAATAGTCTGTCTGAAATGTGGCTTTGCCATGGCTATTTTTTAATCGGTTGTATGTGGTTACATTTTTTTTGAACAGATTTGATGTTCTGCCTGCATTGTAAATACTGCCTGAGTGGTGTGAGCGTGAAACTGGAAAACTGGGCGGGACTACCATGTGTTGTCAATCACTTACTCCTTGACCAATCAGCCTTCACTTTCTGTACCAGAACATTGTGACGTCAAGATTAATTATATAATTTATTTTTTTTCCTTGTTATTCTGCTTGATTTGGGGAAATAACAAACTCCAGTTTTCTTTCCGTAGTTGCTTTTATCGCCTTTTTATTCCATCTGGTAATGCTCATGAAAAGAACAGACAGTAAAATAATGCTTGGCTAAATAATTAATCTCCTTTTTATTGTTTTACTCACTTTAATATTCCTTACAAAGTGATCAGTTCTTTCTATTCTAATCCTTTTTACTGAGCGCCCTCCCATTTAACTTACCAGTCTTTTGCGTGTGTGTGTGCGTGTGTGTGTGTGTGCGCGTGTGTGTGTGTGTGTGTGTGTGTGTGTGTGTGTGCGCGTGTGCGTGTGTGTGTGTGCGTGTGTGTGTGTGTGTGTGTGTGTGTGTGTGCGCGTGTGCGTGTGCGTGGGTGCGCGTGTGTTTCCTTGCAGGTGGGTGACGTGTACTGCATCGACGCCCGTTTCTACGGAAACATCAGCCGGTTCGTCAACCACATGTGCGAGCCCAACCTGTTCCCCGTGAGGGTCTTCACCTCCCACCAGGACCTGCGTTTCCCCCACATCGCCTTCTTCGCCAGCCGGAACATCGCTGCCGGGGAGGAGCTTGGGTAAGGGGGGAGGGGGCAGGGGGCGGCTTGGCCCCGCCCGAAAGGGGGCGGTGAAAAGAGTCACGGAAGCCTCTGCTTCCTAAAGTGCTGACCTCATCCTTGAACCAGAAGCAGTACCTTTGCATTACATTGCATTACAGGCATTTAGCAGGTGCTCTTATCCAGACAACTTTTACATAGCATTTGTTTTGTTTTGTTTTTTACATTGTATCTATTTATACAGCTGGCTATATACTGAAGCAATTCAGGTTAAGTACCTTGCTCAAGCGTGCAACGGCAGTGTCCTACCCGGGACCTTTCGGTCACAAGCCCAGTTCCTTGCCCACTGTGCTACACTGCCCAGTAACTACTCTGCACTGCCCAGTGCTCAGCCTGAAGTAGAAGTAAAAGGAGTAGAAGGGAAAAGGCCTGTAAATCGTTATCAGCATTTCCGTTTGTTCTTTTCATTTCAAATATGAGAGTGTATATCCTGACTGTGGCCAACAAAGCCAGTGAAGATGCATTTCCAGTATATAGCCCTCCTTGTGCGGCAGGCATTTTTGTGCATGTTAACATAGGGGGCGACATAGCTCAGGAGGTAAGAGCGGTTGTCTGGCAGTCGGAGGGTTGCCAGTTTGATCCCCCACCCTGGGCATGTCAAAGTGTCCCTGAGCAAGACACCTAACCCCTAACTGCTCTGGTGAATGAGAGGCATCAATTGTAAAGCGCTATATAAATGCAGTCCATTTACATAGGGTGAGCAACGACCGCGTTGACCGACCGCTGGCACCTTGCGCTTGTGTTCCAGGTTTGACTACGGGGACCACTTCTGGGAGATCAAGGGCAAGTTCTTCAGCTGCCAGTGCGGCTCCACCAAGTGCAGGCACTCTGCGGCCGCCATCGCCCAGAGGCAGGCCGACAGCACCCCCGAGGGCAACCAATCGGGGGCCCTGCCCGACACCAGCTCCTCCCCCACCACGCCCTCCAGCCCCTGTTGAGACCCGCCCCCTGGCCCTGGCCCCGCCCCCGGCCCCCGCCCCCATGGCCCTACCCAGCCATTAGACCCGCAGCCCTCCAGTCACACCGCACCAGCACAAGCCCCGCCCCCCCCAAACCTATCCCAGGACCACACCCTCATTCGCAGCCAGCCTTCTCATTGGTCAGTGTACGTGTACAGATGCCTGTATTTGTCCCAGTGCCTCTCACGGCCTGGGCCCTTGCATTTCAGTCCCCTCCCTCTCCCCAGCCACGCCCATGTCTTTGCTCAGAGTGCAAGGAACATGGGAGGCTTTGTGAAAATTTAATCCACTTTTAACTTCTTCTTTTGTAGTTTGGATTTTGAATTTGCTGCCTCACTCTGGTTATCCCAGGGTAACAGGACACAGCCCTTACCCTCCCCTCACCCTCCCCCCAAAAAAATGGAGATTCTTTTTGCTCTTTTAAGCAATGGTTTCAACAATGACTCATCTACATGTATCTAGATCCAAGAGGCAAATTAACAAAGATTGTAAATTACCCAGCATGCATCTGTAGCATATGAGTAGGTTGGTTATGCCCTTTTGGCCTCCTTTACGCAACACAATTAAATGACAGTAATGACGATTTAAAAAAACAAAAAAAGACAATTTATTTACCTCATTAAGCTCTGTGTTGTCAGTCCACAGGGAAATGGTGGACATTTTAAAGGTTATATGTCACATTAAATTTGTTTCATTCCTCCGAAGAGTTAGATGAGATTTAGATGTTTAAGAGGGGTAAACATGGTGATAACAGCACTGTGGAATCACCAGTTTTTAGTTCAGTTTTTAACTCACAGCCCCTGACATCTTGTTTAATTATTGAAATTTATTATTAGTATTTTTTATGCTGTCCATAATGTTTCAGGTTGTGTTTTCAGGGTGGTATTTGGAGATTAACTGTTGAATGCAAGTGTGGACCTCAGTCTGTTAGCCGTCTTCTGATTGGACGCCGTTACTAGCTGCACATCAACTACCAATCGGGAGCATGAACCTGCCGGTCAGTGATGCTCATGAAATGTCACTCGTCTCTGTGGACTCCTTTGTCTTGAGCTGGCCGCCAGTTTGTTTCCAACACAAGGACATCACCTCTCCTGGGGAGCACTTTCCCCACGGGGTCTCAGGGGTCGGCCCGTAAAAACATGGAACGTGCGTGCGTGTGTGCGTGTGAGAGAGAGAGGGAGAGGGAGGGAGAGAGAGAAAGAGAGAGCAAGGGAGAGCTAGGAAGAGACGGAGACAGCGTGGGACAGCCTGACGAGCTGCAGACTCCTGCCTTTCTTTAATGCTCCTGTCATTTCTATTGAAATGACAAAATGGCAGATGGCCAGCTTTGCAATCAAAGGCACGTCCATAACGGCAAGCTTTATGAGGCGCAAGTGTGGTAATCTTTTTTTTTAAAGTCAAAAAATCATACCTTGAAATATTGGGGGGTGAAGTTTGGGGGTCAGAATTAGCTGGGGACAAGAAAATGGTGCTGACTAAGGTGTTTTTTTTCCCCTTTATTTTGTATTACCCGCCAAGTGAATACGACTTGTAAAATAAGAGGAAGTGAGTTTTTTTCTCCTTTTTTTACATTTAAATTTACCTCCAGTTTTCTAACTGTAGTAATTGTAGTTAGTAGATTTTGTTCCATGGATAAAGCTCATAATTCCCTATGTCTTTTTAAATGTGGTTAGTATGGTAGTCTATCTTGTGCAGATTCTCAGAGATGAGTACAAATGAAAAGACAAAAAAACAATATTACATTTCTTTACTTTCTGTTACATACTTCTGGACAGTGAAATATGATGCTCTGTCTAATTGGTTGTATCTTTCTTTTTTCAATAAATTTACTACTAATGACCTGACTGCTTGATATTTCCTTCTGAGCCTTCAGTGTGTTTAATTGGTGATGGGAGAGGTTGCATGAATCACATTATGGGTGGAGTTGCAATGAGCTGTCGATCGCCAGCTTGCTTAAGAAACTTCACTCTCCTATGGGGATTTCCACCCCTCACCCCCCTCCCCCTTTGCCAAATTTTGAATTCCCAACTGTATATTCATCCGCCCTCGTCACTGCAACATCTGCTATCGATTCGAGAGCAAGCGTGTGCTCTCCTTAGCAGCACTCAGTTTCATTTGCTGCTTCTTTTGCCACAGCAAGGTCCATACAGGAATGGTTTTGCCATGATCGGTGTGGAGGAATTTGACGGGCCTGACCTCAACCCCATCAAACACCTTTGGGACCAACTGGAAAGCCAACTGCAAGCCAGGCCTAATCGCCCAATCGGTGACCGACCTCACTAATGCTCTCCTGGCTGAATGGAAGCAAGTCCCAGCAGCAATGCTCCGACATCTAGTATAAAGCCTTCCCAGAAGTGTGGAGGTTGTTATAGCGGCAAAGGGTAGACCAACTCCATATCAATGCCCATATTTTTGGGTGAGATGTTGGATGTCGGGTGTCCACGTACTTTTGGCCATGTAGTGTAGCTTCTTGGAAATTGTTTTCCTTCAGCAAGTTTCTCCCTACTAGCAGATTGACTTGTGAAAGCTGCAGGATGGTATGGCTG
The DNA here is from genome assembly GCA_039654925.1 of Anguilla pacifica. Taxonomy (NCBI): domain Eukaryota; kingdom Metazoa; phylum Chordata; class Actinopteri; order Anguilliformes; family Anguillidae; genus Anguilla; species Anguilla pacifica. The sequence goes on along the minus strand of CM077297.1, from coordinate 5,727,895 downwards.
CTAGCAAATGACAATTTGCTTCAAACACGACTTGACGCACTGTAAATCGAGATTATTATAGATCATTGCGAAATATTATCAACTCTCATTCTGACCCAGCAAAAAATACCTGGGAGTATTCAGAATTCTTCCATATTTGTATTCTGTCCAAATTCTGTGGTAGGAATAGACGAGCAGTGTTGGGCTGAATGGCCTGTTCTCGTCTTACGTTATGTTATGTTATGTTATGTTATGTTATGTTATGTTATGTTAACTCTTTGCAAGGAGATGCGAGGGCTTCATACCTTCTACTGTTCTTAATTAAGAGGACTGTTGGACTGTGGTCCATTCGGCCTTTGGGACGCATGGTGGAATTCTTTCAGGACACTTTCTCCTGCAGAACGCCCCCCTTCTCCCTGCCCTAGTGACTGTGCTGCATCAGTCTGTGTCTGCAGTCTGGAGTCACGTGGGGTTCAGGCCTCGTGCTGTTTTTCCCAGTGGTATCCGCCTGCCAAGGTCCCAGACAGGAAGACCTCTGATTGCATATCAGCGGTGCTCTTACGGTTTCTTTTTTAAACCGTAAGATGATTGTTCTCTTCCTGAATGTCGAGAAAGAATTTTGGTAATTGAATCAGAGGGGGGGAGATAGAAAAAGTGAGAAAGAGAGCAGGAGGGAGGGAGGGAGGAGAAAAAGTTTGTTTGTTACCTCTGCCAAGAAGGCTATACATAATGACTGTCTGTTTTATCAGTCTGTCCATCCGTGACGGACTGATCTAGAAAAGTAATGGCTGGATTGCCATGAAATTTTCTGTGCGCACAGTCATGCTCCCACGAGGAAGAAACCTATAGATGTTGGTGACCCCATGACTCTTCATGTACATTACAGGCATTTAGCAGACGCTCTTATCCAGAGCGACTTACACAACTTTTACATAGCATTTTACATTGTATCCATTTTATACAGCTGGATATATACTGAAGCAATTTCGGTTAAGTACCTTGCTCAAGGGTACAACGGCAGCGCCCTACCCGGGAATCGAACCTGCGACCTTTCGGTTACAAGCCCAGTTCCTTACCCACTGTGCCACACTCCGTCCTACATGTAGTGCCACCATCTGGCCAAACATATCTCGACAAGTGATGACAGGACGGCCCAGACATTTGCCGTGCAAATTTTTGCGAGGGGAGATTGTGGTGCCTTGCCGGAGGTCAGCACTCTACTCTGAGCTCATACTCTGCAGTTGAGGATAGCACTTCCAGCCTGATAAGTGCCTCGGAACTCGATGGAGAGGAAACTAACTTTCAGCGTTGCTGTGGATGGGGCCAGCGCTGGGGGTGGAGAGTAGGGTGGAGCCAGGGGTGGAGGGGGGAAAAGCCCTCTCTGGGCTCTAGCTCAGTCAGCCAGAGCGCAGTCTCCCTGCAGCTGGAGGAAGGCACAGCTCAAGAGAGCATAGTGTAATTTAGGGGGGGGGGTCACAACCTCGTTTCGGGAGTCCCGCCACAGGAGCCGAGATGAGCAGGGAGCCCCCGCGCTACTCCAGATGGGCTGAGAGGAGATCCACTGTGGTGTACGGTAGGACTGCGACGCCGCCGCCTCAGGGCTGCGCAGACCTTCTGCAGAACCGGGCGCACCTGGGTGCACTCTTAACGAGCTCCATGCCTTAGCCACCGTTCCTGGCAGGTTCACACATTACGGCACTCTTGCTGCTCTCTGTTTCCTCTCTCCCTTTCACACCATTTCCACAGTTTCATCCTTTCTCGCTCGTCTCTCTCTCTCTCTTTCTCTATATACGCTTTCTTTCAAATGCCAGCCGGACGTCGCCTCGCCCCTCTCAATTTGTTTAGAATTTTCATTATCCTGCTGGGCAGGGCTGTTCCTGACTCCCGTGGGGATTATGTGGACAGTTTTTTTTTTTTTTTTTCATTCACTTATTTTGTGTGTGTGAGAGACCTGCTACAGTATTTCTGCGAAAGAAATGTCAGCACAGGGCTGATGGGTGGCTCATTAAAGCAAGCACACTGGTGCATGGATGAGCGCAACGGTCTCAGGTAAAATCCGGACTGAGCCGGGTGCTGATCGTGGTCGGTCAGCTCCGTAGGGTGACGCGCAATTGGCGATTATGTTGCCGAGGATATCAGGGAGGGTTCAGTCGGTTAGGGGGTCTGCGTTTAATCGATCTCCAGAGACCCCCCCCCCCCCCCCCACTGGGTGCCAAAGCCGCCCGCATAAGACAGGTCTTCCTCAGACTGCACTTTGTGTGAGCTTGCGCTGTGGGCTGCTGGGTAAAAAGAAGCAGGTTGGTGGAGAACCGTGGATGTCTACACTCTCCCAAAACTGAAGTTAGGGAGCATGCATTGAATGTGGTCGCAGTTGAAAATGGCTAAGTGAACACTCAAAATTAGGTTGGGAGTTGGACGTGTTAAGTCCCACTTTTGGTTACCAATATCTGTTTTAAAAAAATCGTGTAGCCTGACTAATTTTGTGCTGTGATCTGTGGGGGAAAAAAGAGAGGCTCCTGAAAACCTGAGATGGGTGAGGTTAGGCTATCACCTGCTGTCAAACCAGCTGGTGTGTTGTTAACCAATCAAAATTGTGTGGCCTCCATGTAAAGAACTAGATGATTGGTTCACATCAATGAATCACAAATGATGCGATGAGGAGGGCTGAGTTTAATTTGAGGGCAACAGAACAATCACATGTCCTGAAATGGAAAGGGGACCAAACTGAACATCCAAGTACAGAGCGACATAGGGGGCGACGTAGCTCCATATTGCTCCCAATGAGCAGCCTTTCAGCCTTGCATGGCATCCTTTCACCGTTGGCGTGTGTGTGTGTGTGTGTGTGTGAATGGGTGAATGAGAGGCATCACTTGTAAAGCGCTATATAAATGCAGCCCACTTACCAGTAGTGCAAACGGGGGGTGGAGGAACTGAGAGTGTTTTTGGTGTCGTGTGCAAACCCCCCCCCCCTGCAGCTGTTCGCTCGGCCACCTTCAGCAGCTGGAAGATGCTGACCCTGGGGGCGGAGCACAGCTCTTGGTCTCGGACCGCCGCCGCCGTGGACCGCCAGAGACCTGGCCGGCGGGCCGCGATAGGCCACGCCCCCGAGACCGACGGCGCCGTTGCCGAGGAGCGAGCGGGTTGCCAGGCGCGGCGGGAAGAGGAGTCGCGGCCGCACCACTACCACGCGGTCCTGCCGCTCCGGACGGACGATAGGCCGGACGGCCCATGGTCCCTCGTCGATGTCCACGAAGCGAACAAGCAGGAGATCTCTGACGTCAGCAGGGCGTGGTCAGACAGGTAAGATGACATCGTGAGAGGTCTTCGTCATGTTATGTTTACTGTAGAATGTTTTTTTTTGTTGTTGGGACCCACTTAATAAAGTGACCAACTACCAGCCTGTCTGGTGAGCACCGTCACTGATGTGAGTTGTGGCCCACTGCTGGAGACCTTTGGTCACACCACAGACACTTTAGACTCACCAGATACTCGGTTCTTCTAGGCTCTGTTTCATACTGTAACCACAGGAAGTTCCAGATGCTAACATGAGCTTTATGGTATTATATTACAGAACTGAACATCCAATATAATCCTCGGTCAATTGGCTCGTGCCTCATAATACATTTTCATAAGATGCACCAAACTGGAACTTTTTGGCTTCAGCAGTAGGGAGGCAGAACTTGCAATGTTTAGAATACAGATCTGAGTGTGTGGTAGGTCTACGGTCATTCTTAGCTTGATCAAAGCTTGAGTTCAGCCTGCATTTGTGGTGAGTGCCTGTACCAACTTGGCTGCTCCGGTGCCAATACTGTTTTATTCTTTCCTGCACTACTTACAATCCCCCAATATTCCTTTAATTTTCCTTCAGCAGTCAGGCTGTCCCATATGTGCTCTCTCTCAGCGTCTAGGATGAACAAGGCAGTAGTAGTTTTCCTCAAAAAGGATTCTAGGATTATAGAGAATGGCATCTGGGTGAAATTGCTTTTTGTGCTGGCTACTAAAGCAGTTATTTCTTCACAAAGAACGAAGTAGCCTAATTGAAAGATAATGGGCAATGTTTGGAGAAGTCGCCGCTCATTAAAAATGTTATTTTAAAAAAGTATTTTGAAAAAACAACAACACATGCTTCACTGCAAAAGTAGTGCGGTGAAGCATGTGTTGTTTTGTTTAGAAGGCAGGTTTTCATGTTTTTGAATAGGCTAATGCTGACTCCGGACGTGACTTTTCGCTGTGGACATGGGGAAAGTTCGCAGTGTGCTTTGCCGTCGACATGGGGAAGAGTTGGTACACTGTGTTTGTTTGTCAACTGACAGCTTAAACTGCTTCAAGTGTGGGGGATATTGGCCACAGAAGGTTTGTCAGCCCGCACAAAACCCAGCCACAGGGAGTATCTATATAATGGCGGAGAAACACAAGAAGCGAGGCTTGTGGAAAAAGTAAACGAAGAAGGCTCTGCGGAGGCGGATAATGGCGCAGTCGAACTGGCTGCGCGGCCTGTGTCAGCTGGTGTGAGTAAGGAGCTCTGGGAGCGGAGTTAGCGTCTCTTTCGGTAAAGGTAAAACCTAGAATATCAGTGCAGTGCATAGAAGCGCAAAAAGAGAGGTAAATAAACATTAAACAAACATAGCTCGAGTTAGGATATTTCTGTTTCGGAGGCAGTGAAGCAGACAGAACCGCGGATTGAGAAGGCAGAATCGGGGAGTGTCATTTCAGCGGCCACGGAGGACGGAGGTGGGGGAAACGGAGTTGGGTGGAGTAGGTTAGGGTTTGGAGGAACAGGTGTCACCTAAAAAGAGGTTTAGACTCTTGTGGGCGGCGGTTGTGGGGACTGTCATGAGAAAAAAAAGGGTTGGTCAAGCAATACGTACTTTTCTCTTATGTTCTTTACACGGGGTTCTGACTTGCTGCTTTCCTTTTTTTAAAATCATGGCAGAGTAACTAAGGCACGCTTAATAATCGTGGCGCCAGAGACAGTCTGAAAATGGATCTGCTGCCATTTATGTTTAATTAATGTACTACATAATTATTTTTTTGTTGTCGTTCATTTGTGAGATATAACACATACAACGCATGATACGACAAGAACAAAAGTAGTAACAGGTTAGGTCTCCCTTGGAGTTCTGTCCATCGACTAATGCGGAAATGCTCAGACTGCACCATGAAAAGTGTATGGCAGTCATCCATGAAGATGGAGGTGTATACATTTATTTACGACACAGTAAAGCAAATTTATTTAAGATTCACGAAAGCAAATGAGCTCTGAAATTGTTAGACTTTGTGCTTAGAACATAGTCTCAGTCATCTTCATGGTCATCTCAACCTTTGAAATAGGGGATAAATCAAAATTAGAATCACAACCAGGTACTAAAACTACGTTCGCCTGTTTAACAACTGTTCAAATTTAAGAGATTGCCCAATGTACAGCTGATTAATTATTTTTATTTATTTGTTTAATTGCATTTAATATGATAACATTACATTTTGAATCCACCAAAAAATAAGTAATTATTTTTAGTCTGTGCTGAAGAAAGAGGTAGGAGGGGAGTTAAAGTTGCAACAACTTTTTCTGTGTATAATTGCTTGTAATGTGCTGTGGTTTAAAAAAAAAACAAAAAACATTCCACCACATGCTACTGCACTTGAATAAAAAGGAATTCGCTGCTGAAGGGCTTACCACTGTTGCTAATCAGGAATAAAAATCAAATCGCATTTAGAAAAAACTTTTTTTGTTGTCTGTCGTTCGCCTTCCCTAAAACTCAGGATCAATGGTTTCTAACTAGTACTCAAGGGGTAGTAATTACAGGTCAAAATAAAAGTAGGCTGCTTTCTGTAAATAATATTGACATATGACAATACTCTACTTTATTACTAATACATAATTGTTTTAATTATTTTTTAAATCACTTTAACGACTTGCTGTCTTTTTTTTAAATTATAGTTTTGTTTGTTTACACGATGACCGACAAATTTGTGAAAGTTTGCAATTCATGCGTGTAGACGCCAGAGGGAGCAATAGTACAATTAAAACAGTCAATGCTTGAACGCTTGGGTTCACCTGCTGGAGTAACTCAATGCCCTCATGACTTGAACATATACTGCACACAGGGGTGCCACCAGGGATTTTGGGCCCCATAAAAAGATCTCACGTTGGTGGTCCCCACCACCCCAGAAAGTCTTATGTTCTAATATTTTTTGAGGGCCCTTGGGACTCATCCTAACCTTCCCCACCTTACGGCACCCCTGGCTGCAAATACAGATCTTTTTTTAGGTCAAAGTGCTAGTTTAAATGGTAATATCAAGTGTTTAAAAATGTAAACGTGAGGTTTTTCTCCATCATAATCCGCTAAGAAATGTATCTTTTGATTGTGTTGACACTGTGCTACTGGGTGTGTTACATGCTCTTTGTGATTTCTGAGCTCACCAGTGCTCTCTTTCTTCTTAGTGATGTTCCAAATAGTTGATTTTGGTAAGCTTAAGGTTTAGCTTATGTTTTTTTCTTATTTCTCAGCCTCATAACGGCTTCCTTGACTTTCACAGGCACATGTTGACAAATGGCAAAAGTAGACTACAAAGGCAATCAAAATGCTAGACCCATAACTAGATACCCAAAGCTCTCAAACATTATGGTGCCCTGAAATGGGGGGGACTATGTATAAAAAGTGCTGTTATTTCTACATGGTGAAACCAAAGTGTATTAAATAAATAAATAAATAAATAAATAAAACTAAAAGCTGAGAGTGTGCACTTTAACCACATGTGAATTGTTTCATTACAATTCTACAATTGAGGAGTACAGAACCAAATAAAGTTTTTTTAAAAATTATGTGTGTATATATTAATTTTCTTCCACATTTAATGCACGTTACGTTAATGCAAGGGTGGCTCACTGTTTAAAGTCGGTTCAATTTTTTCGAGTACGCCCTTCGGTAGCTTCACGTTTGCCCTGCGCAAAGGAACGAAAAGGCAAAAGCGGTCAAAATCACCCGTCTACCATGCACAGGCGCTGTTGCCGCGGTTACGCAGCAGCTTGGCTTCCAAACCTTTGCTCCACAACCAAATGAGCAAATGATAAAGATGCCCAGGAGCTGCGGTCGAGTGTGAGTAATGGGGGGGGGGGGGTTGTGTGGATTATTTAAGGCACTGAGTTCTTTATTCTCAGGCCTGGGGACTGGGACTGCCATTGTCATATTAAGACTTATCAGGCCATGTCATGTTTGATGAAGGAACCAGCTCAGTGTGTGCCCCCTGCTGCTTTCTTCTGCCCTGCCATCCTTCCTCGTTCCTGACCTGGCACCTGTAGGCTGCGTCACTGAGCCCACCGAACGAGTCACTCAGAAAGAGTCCAACTGAGAGTTCGGAGCTAATGAGCTTAGCAGTGGTAATAGCTTCTTTTTTATTTTATTTTTTACAATACCGAATGGATTGATTTAATCACCTCCAGAGGTGAACTGCTGCTCTGAGCTCAAGATAGGATCTCTGCTTGCACACTAAGAAGATGAAGTTCACAGCCCATATGAAGGGCACTGACTGGATGGTGTTGCAGAAGCCTTCGAGCAACCTCACACAGCCCAAACAGCCCCTGCTCTCCAGGGCTTAGCACAGGGTGCCCAACCAAAAACTGAATCTGCCAAAATGAATTTTTAAATTTTCCCCGTCGAGAGTGTTTACTTTTCTCACAATGAAAGAATGTTTGCTGTTAGCATACCACATGCAAGTGAGAGGACAAAGCCAAAACACGCCGGTGCAGCCATTTATTTTGAAGGAGGAGTGCTGGGTGAAGTTAAGAAAACTGTACTGCATCAGTGATTTCAGACCAAAGGCAATCTTCACCCCCGCCCCCCGCCCCGCCCCCCACCCCATTCAGACAGGACAGCAGCCCATCTCAGGGTTCATTACTCATAATCCCATCCCCTCTAATGGCCAGAGCCAGGCCGGGGGGGGGGGGGGGGTCTGGGCAGCAGGGTTAAGACCCTTTTTGGGGTTGCAGAAATTGACCACCTCCCAGGACCATTTACAGGGGCCAAGAGGGTGCACACTCCCCAGCATGATATGAGACTGTAATATCACATGATGTTCATGCATGCATGCACAGACACACACACACACACGCACACGGGCACACACACACACACACACACATACACCCACGTGCGCGCACACACACACACATACACCCACGCGCGCGCACACACACACACACACACACACATATACATACATCACTCCCTCCCTCCCAACCCCCACACTGTTATTTACATTTATGTTTTCAATAGTTTTTTTGGGCTATTTTATTCTTGCCATGTCCTGGTGGATTTTAATACATTAATAGATTTATGATCTTGTAGGGCTATATAATCCGGCTCTTGTTTCAAACAAAGGGCATTTAAAGCCACAAGTCTGTCCCTGACCCCTGTCATCTCTAGCAGCGAAGAGCTTCAGAGCTAAGAAAGTCCTTCCAATGTGCTATTCAGATACTTTCAAATGAAGATTAACAGTTACAAAAAAACCAAAGAAGTAAGTGTAACCCAAACAGAGGGAGCTAAACTGTTGTAGAGAGAGAGTGTAAGATGGAGGGAAAGAGGGATAGCATGAACATGTAAAAAGTATATACATGACGTGATGTGGCCAAAAGTATGTGGACACATCTTCCAATTAGTGGGTTCACCCATTGCTAACTGGTGCATAAAATCAAGCATACAGCCATGCATATGTCATATTTGTGCCCTGCTAGAGCTTCCCTGGTCAGCTGTACTGTACGTGCTGTTATTGTGACGTGGAAACATCTAGAAGCAACAGCAGCTCAGCCGCTGAGCAGAAGACCACACAAGCTCACAGAACAGGACTCAGATCGAGTGCTGAAGCGCGTAGCACATAAAAATAGCCTGCCCTCGGTTGCAACTCTCACCACCAGGTTTCAGACTGCCTCTGGAAGCAACTTCAGTGAATAGGTGTTTGTCTGGAGCTTCATGAATTGGGTTTCCATGACCAAGCAGTCACACAGAAGCCCTAAGATCACCATGCGCAATGCCAGGCGTCAGCTGGAGTGGTGTTAAGCACACAGCCATTGGACTCTGGAGCACTGGAAACGCGTTCTCTGGAGTGATGAATCACACTTCACCATCTGGCAGTCTGACGGACAAAATCTGGGTTTGGCGAACACCAGGAGAGAACACTGCCTGCCCGAATCCATAGTGCCAACTCTGAAGTTTGGTGGAGGAGGAATAATGGTCTGGGGCTGTTTTTCATGGTTTGGCCCCTTAGATCCAGTGAAGAGAAATCTTAATGTTCCAGTATATAATGACATTCTAGAGAATTTTGTGCCTCCAACTTTGTGGCAACAGTTTGGGGAAGGCCCGTTTGGTTTCAGCATGACAGTGCCCCTGTGCACAAAGTGAGGTCCGTAAAGAAATGGTTTGCCGAGTTCGGTGTAGAAGAACTTGCGTGGCCCACACAGAGCTTTGGCCTCAACCCCATAAAACACCTTTGGGATTAACTGGAACACCAACTGCGAGGCAGGCATTATTGCCGAACATCAGTGCCCGACCTCACCAATGCTCTTGTGGCTGAATGGAAGCATTCAGCCACAAGAGCAGCCATGTTCCAAAATGTAGTGGAAAGCCTTCCCAGAAGAATGGAGGCTGTTATAGCAGCAAGGTGGGGGTGGGGGGAGGGTGCTCAACTCCATATTAATGCCCATGGTTTTGGAATGAGATGTTCAACAAGCACATATGTGTGTGATGTTCGGGTGTCCACATACTTCTGGCCATGTAGTGTGTCTGATAACTTCTAGTATATCAAATCTCCAGTCCTTCAGGTTCAGTCTGCTATGGGCGGTCATCTCCACTCTCATTCCTCTTCTAAATGAATAACAGAGAAAAATGTGTTTGTCTTTGACGGGGCTAACGCTCAGACACTGGCCGTCCGGTCGCCATGGGTTACAGGCAGTTTTAGAGAGAGGAAATGAAGCTTTAAATGGAAGCTAACTAACCAACATAAAATAGGCTGTGGTCTGGAGGGAGATTTTGGTGCTGTACCAGTCCTACCTGTGTGTGGAAAAAAATGCGTTAAATGGAAGCAAAATTACGCATGTGTGTTCTGCACAACACCTGCTCCGTTTCTCTTAAGCTCACAGATCTCTGGAGTTTTCCGTGTTCCTCTCCGTAAATTGAAGCTGGAGCCGGAGGATGAGTCATTATGGGTCCCTAGTGAAACCTTATGAATGGACTCATAAGGAACCTAATTTGTTGCACACTGGAAAAAAAAAACGGAACTCGCAGTCCCAGAGGCCTCCATCTCCCAACATTAAAAAAGATGTCCGATCACATAGACTGACTGCAAATGCCCAGTGAATTCAAAGTATGATGGTATTCAACGTATAAAATGTCACCGAGAAAAGGTTAAAACGATATTAATACCTTCCAAAGGCGGCCAACCAAACGCATTATTTTTTTGTGGCGGGAGCAGGAAATTTAGCCGCCAGAGATTTGGGGTGAGGCACGTAATGTGTCAATATAAAGCGCACGCGTGGACTGACAACCGTGAAATCACGATAACCTCCGCGCAGAGACGAGTCGCTGACCAGTACATCAGATTGAAGGTTCAAAACAGGCGCTATTTTTAGTCGCATTGGGAGGATGAGTCATTTGTCTCTGTTGTGAGTCCAAGAGACCTGAATTTAGAAAGCAGGGATTTGTTTCAGGAATAGTTTTTTTTTCCAGCGACCCGTTTCAGTGCACGAAAGCGAGGGATTGACATTTTTACTTGCAGCTCAACTGGGTCGCTATAACATTTCTTCACAATGCTCCTACCGGGAAACCCTACCTGCAGAGTAGCCTATAGCGTTCGCGGCAGGGAATATTGAAGGTGAAGCAAGGAATCGAAACCTTAACCATCGGGTGTACGTCCAGTTGCGCTGCTAGTCAAAGAAAAGGAGCCCACTTAGCGTAGGTTACGTCGCCAACTGTTGCAATACCAACCCTGAGGCACAAAAGATTTTATAGATCCCACTTGTACGAGAGAAGAACAACGTACACGTATTCGTAAATTCACTGAAAGGACACACTTTATAAATAAGTAAACGTCATTTTAAACGAAACTTTCCTATGCCGGGAACCAAAATCGAGCCTAATTCGTCGAATGTAACATTTACGGCTGACTGAAAACGTTGGTTCTGTTAACCTATACCAGATAGAGTTCGGCACCACGAAAACAAACTAAAAACTAAGGAAAAAAGGAAAATTTACTTCGCCTTTTTGTATCTGAAATCTAAAATAACAGGGTGCCATGACCGCCCTGTTTCTGTGGCTGACCGAGCAGAAATAGGTCATTTAACAACAACTAACCTGCAAACACAAGGAAATTAATCCGGGCCTGACAAAAATGTAATTGTATTGATCAGAAGCCACAGAGTAGTTCTTTCGCATAACGATGAACATTACGGTTCAGGTGAAGTTGCCGATAGGCTCATTTCAATCACGTGCACTGATTCATAAGGAGCAGAGCTGTTGAAGTCGCTTGCATTTTTCCATCGCGAGTGCTCAAGGAAAACATAAGTGACAATCTGGGATTTAATTTTTTTGCCTTGCCATTTTGTTTGGATTTAATTAGACTGACAAAGAAGGACGTGGATAAAAAAGCAGCGATTAAATGGTATCAGACATGAATGAGAAGGACATCACATCTGGCTTTTCGGTCTTTCTCTTGTAGATGAAACCACTGTAATGACTTTCTAGTAAAGTACGGACAATTTTTCCAATAATGATCTGTCCTTATTGCGCGATCATTTTGTATGGAACTGGGCGTTTTTGATCTCATCTCAGGAATGAACAGAAAAACTGTCGGTCGGTCATCAGTCGGTAATTTGAAGTTCTCATCGCTTACAGAGAGCTCGGGTAACGTTAGAATATAAAGTTACTCATTTAGATTTCCTGTCACTTGGAAAATGGAGTAGAGCGCAATGACAAACAAGAGGTGAATTTTACTTCACAGAAACAGATTTTCTTGAACAATTTTGGAAAAGAAAATCAAGACACACACATAAAAAACACCGATATGAACTCTTTGCTGTGATTACCGTGTGCCTTGTGATGTTTCTTCCCTCAACTGTCTCTGATGCCAGTTTGAATTTTTTCTCTCGGATCTGTTCGCTTCTAGAATGGCTCGCTTCGCAGACGATCTGCCTACCCGCTATGGAGGTCCACCGGGCGCTGGAAGAGGGGGAGCCCGACAGGGAGGTCCCCCAGGCGGCCAGAGGATGTACAAGCAGTCGATGGCCCAGAGGGCCAGGACAATGGCTTTATACAATCCCATTCCCGTCAAACAGAACATCTTCACTGTCAACCGGTCCCTTTTTATCTTTAGCGAAGATAACATCATACGGAAATATGTTAAGAGAATAACCGAATGGCCATATCCTTTTTTGCTTGTTTCTAAAACTAACACTGGCGATACCACAGGTGGCGTTTCGTTGAAATGTTTATTTTATGTCCAAATACCTCTTTAAATGGAGCATTAACGAAAAGTAACATTTATGAATCCAAGAAACTACAAATAATGCCCTCGCGCTGGCTCAGCTTAATCCTGGAGGACGCTTTAGGAAAATCAGGGGCGCAGTTGTAGTTTTAAGTTTTCCCATCTCTATAAAAAACAAGATTGAAATAAGAAGAAAAAAATCAATTTCTTGCCCTCGGGACCACTGTCCATCCGTGCACGCTGCTCGCCTTCCCTGATCTGTCACCTTCAGAACAAGGAGGCGAGCAGTCGGCGGTTTGCGTTTGGTATTGTCTGGGTGTTGTCTTGCCTAATGGCCAGTCTTTACGTTTTTTTTAGCGCTCCTAGCCTAACCTTCTGTTGTGGCTGGTGTTTGGGGAGATTGCAATGGACAATGCAACCTACGTGAGATTTAGCCAGGGTGTGTTTTTTCTGACTCGGGTGGAATTAGCGCGCAATGAAAGGACAGGAGAATATTTGCGGTTTGATGGAAATCTTCAAACCGAGTATTCATTATTCTTGGCGACTGTTTTCCCCCCCTCAAATATGTGGGCTATTTGGTCATAATACCTGTTTGCAATGGGTCTCCAGTCGGCTCCTAGCAACCAGTGTAGTTTTGCAATGCTCTATGTGGTTGTTACACTTGAAATCAACCTACCATATGACCAAAGAGTAGCCTACACCGAGTAGATTATCACCTCCGTTCGTCTCGACAGAATACACCAGAAGCGTGCCACACTTGATCGTAGTTTCGAGTGATGTTTTCTTCTTTGCTTGTACGTTCATACTCCGCGATATACCGGTTTTGTTTTGCGCGCGTCCGCGAATGTCTTATTGTCACTGACGCTGATTTTGTTGACTGGGAAGAGACATCCAAGTCAAGTGTGTGTATTAATGAGGCGTGAATATAACACTGGTCCCTTATTTCTATAATGGGATACGCTATTTAACTGTCCTAATCGCCAGAAATAAAATGAATCAAGGGGCAAGCATTTACTCTGATTAAACGGAAACTGGAGAAAGACCAATTTGTTGAATCCTATCGCGAGTCGAGATTCAGGTTGATACGAGGGTAACCAACTGTACTTTTCAATGATTGTCAAACCACTATAGATAGGCACCGGTCCCTTTAACACTGCTGATGAAGTCAAAAATCGCGATGACTAAACAATCTATGTAAAATTCACGAGAAGAGATGACTTTTGTGTTCGGTAGAACAGCCTGTCAATTTCACTCGCATGTTGTGCGTTTCACAAAGGACTCAAACGGCTGAGTTCCATGGCTGCCCTCGCGCAGCTTTGGAACTACCAGATTCCTGGCTGCAAAAGCTCTCTCCATGGTCCTGATCTCGCCCACGCGTCAAACCCCCTCCACAACACACAGGTCAGATGAAGTGCGACAATCTCGGCTGCCCAACACAGGACCAGGCAGGACTCGGGAGAATTTCTGCGGAGGAGTCGAGTGTAAAAGTAAAAGCCTTTAACGATTTTAAAGTGCAGATCGATTCCCCAGAGCTGTGAAATGAGGATGCATTCATTTTAGACGAACACGAGTTAAGTAATGATATCGTACACAAGCCATTGTTTAGGGCAGACAGAAATTCACCCCAGTGTACAGTTTTTCTTTTTTTTTTTTTAAAGATAAGTTGGTTAAAGTTGGTTTCAGTCTAATGCACCTCGGTGCGCCGAAGCCATTATAAATGAATGCCATAGATTGCCATTTGTTTCATGGTTAATTTAAATGACATAAATCCCGTTAGTCTGCCATAAAGGTTTCTACGAAACCCCGATTGACTTGAACGGTTTAAAAGACAGAAGGACGCGTGGTGTCTCGGCACATAACTACCGATAAAGGTTTTATAGACTGTAGTTATTTATGCAGACTATTGTAAGCAATTAAATGGCCTTGATGTAGACTAGCTTAACACAAGGTTCCACCTTAACTTCTAGTGTGATGATTGATTGAGCTGACAGATTTTTTTTGCCGTTTCTGTTTAAGTTTCACCAGATGACCAGCCTTCTCTCAAACTTGGACACATTAAACCATAATGTTTATTGCAGGCTATTTTCTTTCTAGAGCATCCACATCTGGGAATGTTAGCTGTCTATGTGGAACGTGTGTATGGAGACAGTACGGACGGTGTACATGCAGAAGCTGCATTCGTGCTTTTACGGCGGAAGGGCGGCGTCAGCTGCGCATTTGGGCGCAGCCGTATGCGCAGGTCTCGTGAGCGGCGGTCTTTCGGACTACGGGCTTGTAATGAGCGCCCGCTGTGGCACAGACGCCAGCACTGACAGCCAGTCACGGGCTGTAATACCAGCGGTGGCCAACCCAGGTCCCAGAGAGCCGCAGGGTTCCTCTGGTTTTTGTTTTTTGACTCGGCGCTTAATTGATCAATTAAAGCAGTTGACAGCGCAGTTAACTCACCACACCTGGCTTCTTTTTAAGGTGAAAACAAAAAACCAGCAGACCCTGCGGCTCCTGGGACCAGGGTTGGCCACCCCTGGGCTACGCACCGATTGCTAACGATTTGCATGGAGTGGCGAGGTGCGCGACGCCGGCTGCTGCCTAAGCCTGGAAGGTTCCATCCTCTTTTTCCATTCTGGCCACGCCGTCCTCTACCTCACCTGACCTCGTGCATGAAAAACACACCGAAATGGTTCCTTCTTCCTGCGTTCTGCCCCCGTTGCCTAAAATGTTTCTCTGGACGAGGCAGTGAGTCCGACGGATTTTTCTCATCAAAGTCAGCGACGACTTTCAGACCCCCCCTTCACTGGCTCTGCGCTATTGTGAAAATTATATAGGCCAGGAAGGGCAGCAGGGGCGACAAACATTGGACCCACACGGCTAGAACTGTGAATGTGTCCACATTAAGTTTGGAAGCAATCGATTGCTGTGAGCCTGGACCGGTATCCTAATGACATGCGTGGTGATTTTTTGTGGCCACCTTGCACAGTGACATGTTCATGCTTACACATTAGACAGTATTCCACGCAACCCCCATGTGAGGAGTGCATTTAAGATCTGCAGACTAACTTTTCCTCACAGTTTGTTATAAATCAATCAAGTGTTGCGCATTTTGTGAAGGATTTGATACAGTACGCTTCACCGTTTACCCTGCCGTGATTGATACCTGACTGTGAGGAAAAGCAAGTCTGCCGATCTCAAATACACTGCACGTGTGCACACAGGTGGTTGAACTTCCTGTGGGCTACAGTCCCACATACAAGTGTTTGCAGGTTGACGTCCCGCAGTCTATGAAATGTTTGTGTATTCACAAACAGTGTTCTAGCTGCTCATGCGTGGAACAGATCTGCTGTTTATGGTGCAATCAATCAGCTTTATTTATATAGCGCATGTCCTACATTAATGCGGTGCCCTTTACATCACAGTAAATAAATGTGCACAGATAAAAAATGATAAAAATAGATTTAAAATAGTGAAATGGAAGAAGAAAAAGGCCCTAAAATAGACGAAAGGGCAACAAGTTAATTAAATAAAAATACGTACACAAATGCAAGGTTTAAAATGTATATTTTCAGTAAGCGCTTAAAAACATCAACTGATGTAGACTACCAAAGTCTAGGTCCATCTTTTTCATGCTGGTCATTTACAGTCATTGTAGTTTTGTCTTTCACAATTTTCCAGCGGGTGAAAGATTTTTATTTTACCGCCCATTTTAGTTGGAACGAATGTGTTGGGTAGAGTAACGCTGAGCGAACATGACTTCAGCTAATTTGTTGGCCCGCTCTTCCCCAAGCCAGAGTCTCGTGTTTTGTTCTTGTGCAGGTCAGATTTGAGAACCTTTATGGCTTTATTCAGCCAATTAGTTTCTTTAATGTTCGCGAACGTCGGCGTGGAGAGCCGAGCCGTTAACTCGTTAGGACAAAGCGGGACAGGCGTTCAGTCCGTCTGAATAACGACTCGATGGAAGAGGCGAAGCTGGAGAAGTCGGGCCTGCTTAATCGGTTTTCTCCGGATAACAACGGGAGAGACAGACCTATTGGCTGCAGCACTCCTGCCATTCCCAGTTGTATTTATTTAATTTTTGGCGAATGGGGGTGGGGGGAGAGGGGCGTGGGCGGGCGCACCCCTGCGTATCAAGCCACTCGAGGGGCAGGAAATTAAACTGGAGGCCGTCGATCTCGCTCGACTATGTAACGGCCCCCTTTCATCCCTGAGCAAATTTGGAAGAGATAATTAAAAGCCGAGACCAGCCAGATCACCTGTCTGAGAGCTTCGCTCCGGCTCCAGATTTAGCGATTCCGTCAGGTCCCCCCTGGCGAGGCACCGGCGGCCTTTCCTGTTGCGCTGCGGGCCGCGAAGCCTCGGCTCGGCGAAAGAGGCGTCCGTCAACAACACAGCGACCCCCATCGCAGGAGCGCGGCGGAGAAAGACAATGAGCCTCAAACCGGCAGGTGCATGTGCCGGGTGAAGGGGGCGAAGGCTACGCTAATAAAGATGGGGCAGTTAGCGCAGGCCCTAGCACGGCAGCGTTCACTGCTGCTCTTGAAGAGCCAGAGGGCGTGCAGGTTCTCGTTGCCTCTCAGTACCCAGTCGATCTATTGAACTAATAGATTACGCAATTACCTTGCCTGCTTTCTCGGGTCTGAAGGTGAAGGGTGAAAGTGAACCTGACCTAGATAATCGTGTGGGTGTTTGTCGGTTTTCGCCGTTGCCCTTGGAGAAATGGACGACGCGCTGTTTTTCATGTGCTTTGTTGTCTTCACTGCCAGCGCTCTTCCTATTACACAGCTATAGCTCCTAAAGCTAAAGCTACAGGAAGATTTTACAAGAAAAATTCCTTGATGTGGGTCAGATAATGTCGTCTTTCATAAACATCTCAATTGCTGTTATTGACAAAAAATGTATGTGCTTTATTTTTCATTTTCATTTTAATGTTTAAGTGTGAACAGTTTTCTCTGGCAATCCTACTGTCTTCCTTGACTTGAGCACTCCTTTTGAATACATGATCCTGGCCACCATCATCGCCAACTGCATCGTCCTGGCCCTGGAGCAGCATCTACCTGCCAGCGACAAGACCCCACTGTCCGAACGCTTGGTAAGTGCCAAAGCCTTGTTTTACGTCGCCACAACTCACATAAGTTTTTACGCCTGAGCAAGTATGTGGACGATAGGCTGAACTCAATCAACATTTGACCTCAACTTTGAGTTTCGATCACTGTACATGTATCCGTGTACATGCAGACAGTTGGCTAGTTCAGTGATTGCCAAAATGAACTCATCAAAATGGTTATAGGATTAACATCTTGTATTAAATAAATGTCTTTAAGTCAAAGTTCAGGATAAATGCTAATTGTATCTAGACCACTGCCTTTTCTTAATTTAATGCCTAATCTGTACAGCTGGTTCATCCAAGTTGCAAAGCGCATCATTTTTCAGGGATTTCATCGGTGTTACCACAAGGAGTCACTTGATTATCTAATCAATACAGAGTCGCTACAGTACCTTCAACTTTGCACCCCATTTTCCTGTTTTTTTGAAAGTTTTAAATGATCTTCTCAGAACGACCTGTAATACCACTCCCTTTTTGTACTTGGATAATAGATTATAAGAGTATGAATCATACATCAGGTGGAATAGACTGAGGAGGAGAGGAGGTGTGCATGAACAGTGCAGCATGTCTATGTGCGAGATTCTTCCTTGCCCCTATTCTTTCAGTGGATCATTATGATCCACTGATAATACAGAGAGAGATAGAGAGAGAGAGAGAGAAAGAGAGAGACAGAGAGAGAGAGACAGAGAGAGAGAGAGAGAGAGAGAGAGAGCGAGAGAGAGAAGGAGAGTCCCTCACCAGCTCTATTTTACAAGCTAACCAGAATCCCGCTGAGCTTCTTTGATCCCCCCCACACTGCTCTCAGTGTCTTCTTTAAACTGCCATTTAGAGCCCTTGCTGTTAACCAACACCATTAAAAGGGTAAACGCAGCAAAGCTTGCCGCCCTATCAGAGGGGCCAAGTGGCCGACGGCAATGTCTCTTTTAAGAGACGGGGGATGGTGCACTTGAGCAGTGAGGTCAAGTCTTAATTCCGTGCTATTGCTGTGTTCTATCTTATTGGTTTGGTGCGGTTGTCGGGCGCCCACAAGCGAGCACAGTCCTCTTTGGGGGATGCCACTGTTCAGGACGTTAAAGCCTTTGGAGGGTCCCGACAGCGTCATCGTTCTGTCCCGCGAATCTCGTCCGTCCGTCCCGTGTGCCTCTGCGAGTCGCCTCAATGGCATTCAGACGACTTGTGCCGCGTCTTTCGGTCAGAAGCTGCAAAAAGGTGCCCTACAACAGCGTAGTGTAATGGCAGTGTAGTGTAATGGTTAAGGAGTTGGTCTTGTAACCTAAAGGTCGTAGGTTCGATTCCCGGGTAGGACACTGCAGTTGTCCCCTGGAGCAAGGTACTTAACCTGCATCGCTTCAGTGTATATCCAGCTGTATAATTGGATGCAATGTAAGTCGCTCTGGATAAGAGCGGCTGCTAAATGCCTGTAAACTAAACTAACTGTTGTGAAGTGATCAAAGCCAGGGAGTAAAAAAAAAAGAAAGAAGTAAAATGGCGTTTATCTCGTTTATCAACACAGAACGAACCCTGTATGGCCACTCCCTGCTGTCACTTTATAAATGCCCTTCCCTCTGCTGCTTACGCTGGACTTGAGCCTGAAGGGATCACTGAACAGTTTTGATTGGTAGGATCAGAGGGGAAGCGCAGATTCTGATTCATTGAGGTGGTCATGGGTCCATGTCTGATTGATGCCACAGGTAGCCATATTTATAGGCTCAACGGCACAGTAAACCCTCCCTCTTGCATCTTGCCTCTTGTCACAAGTTTACCCTGCCATCTTTTAAAGAGTATTTAACTCTGTCTGTTTATTCGTAAAACTGGGAAATGCTCACCTATATCTTTCAAAATACGATACTGTGTAAATGAAAGCCAACTAAAATGAAATACGACCCTGCTACAAATGGTTTGCTGCAAAGGCACATTTGCAATGAACCTCAGTGCTACACATAAAAAAACTGTTCTCATTAGTAATGGAGATCAGTGGTGGAACGTCTTCTCCAATAACCAATTGGATGTGTAAATCCTGCATTAAAATGGTCGGCTCTGTGCAAACATTAATAGCGTTTCTGCCTGAGAAGTGCGGTCAGTCACCCGCACAGCGTCAGGCCTTCTGTGCTTGGATCTGCTGCTCCCCTCTGCCTGCCCCCATCCCCCCAGGGTCGCCATTTTAAATGAGAAATTAGCTCTCTCTTGACATTCCTGATTACATAAAAGTTAAGGTATATGTATATATATATATATATATATATATATATATATATATATATATATATATATATAGATATATATATATACATATATAAGTACGTAAAGAATGATCTGTCGCTTCTAAAATTCTGTTACACTCAGAGTTTTGGGAGAAAGCTCATGAATAAGTCATGATTTTATAGGAAGCGTGCATGTGAAGATATAAATAGACGACACCCCACGTCTGTGATTCATTTTTGTTTCATTGTTGGCAGCTATTGTCATTGTGTTGCGCAGAACAAACCCTGACATCACGCAGGGAGTTTTGCTCTTTAGTTGGAGCCCTAGCTGACCTCAGTGGGTTTAGTCCTCATTAGCTTTTATTAGATTTAGATTTATTATATTAAATGTGGACTACCCATTAAAAATGGACTTAAATTATACCCCACTAATACAAAATAGCATCTTCTAGGTTTTCTGTTTAATCAGGTCAGCATAACCAGGTAGGTTTAATATAACTTATTTTCAGTATTAATGGTGATTCTCCATTTGCTGTAATCTGCTATTCATGATAAAACGGTAAAACTAGGTATGTCGTGTGTATTCACCATGACTAGTCAAATTTGCGATACAGGTCGTTGCTTTCTGTATTGAAAAGGATATGATACTGCAGAGTGCAAAATCAAGACATTTTAATAGAAGCTCGGAAATGTTAAGAAAAGTGCACACTGTAATGTCATAAAAGGATAACGTTGTTAAAATTAATGTGGCATTTTTATAATGCCCCGTAATATGCAAGAGACAAATTGATTTCTTGGATTTTCGTTTTTATATTTTCAGTGACATTTAACTTTCATATTTATTTGAGATGCTTTTAAAGAATCATCTTGAGAGGATTTTTAAAATTGATATTAATGAAGGCGTGCGTGCACTGGCGCGCGCAGGTCTGTATTTTGGCTTGCATCCCCTCCATGCGTGAAACCCAGAAGCCCACTGTGAACGCCAAGGCTTATGCCTGCAAATTGAATCTTATTTGTTAATGTAATAATGCTTAAATTAAGGTGCTTTCCACCCTTTAATTCAGCTTGACTTAATTGCATTTTTAAAAGCCCCGGCTAGAGCTATCCATTTCATTCAAAGAGCAGTAAATGACACCAATCCCAAGTCGTTTGGGCACCCAGGTTTGAAAAGAGCCACTTTGATAAATGACTGTCTTTTGCCCCTGAAGGACTCTGGCCATGGGACTCACATAGCTGGAGACTGAGGCACAGGCACGGACCTGAGGTCTTAATTCGGCTCTGGTACTTTTGTGTTGCCCTCCGAACATGGCACTTCTAGATAAGGAGGAGCTGCCATCTTTCCAAGTGTGCCATTTGTTTCATTGTTTTTGTCTGGGAGCTTGACTTCCTGTTTTGACAGAAGGAAGGAAGGGAGAGAGTGTAATTACACGGGGCCCCGCCCTGAACTCTGCCTGTCTAAAAAGTCTTTCTGGGCTTGCCCCCTGGTCTGCCTGTCCAAAAAACAAGGCCTTAATGTTGATGGCCCCCTTTCTTGTGCAGGCATCTCATTTCTGCCCTGCCAGTTGGTGGGGCAATCTCTTTAGCCTCAATAAGCTAATTAGAGATTGGCTTTGATTTTGAGCCTAAGGCCTGATTGTTGAAACACTGTATGCAGTTATTTGTATCTTATTAATATAGATGTACAGATAGCTGCCAAAAACGCATGAATAAAATGATTCATGTTATTTTGGCACCTACTAAAGTAATCAATCAATCAATCAATCAAACCAATCAATAAATAAAATGGTCCATTTTGTTTTGTCTAGCGACTTTTACTTTTTTGGTGGCTGCACAGTGCTTCGAAATGGACATGAAACACAGCTGTGCTTTGAAGAGGGGCAGTGTGACTCATGCCCGGTTACAGTAATGCGGTCAGGCCGGGGAGGCAGCGGCCCAGTCCGTGGGACAGCTGCCTCTTAGCCCGTATGCAAATTCACTCTTCCATCCCCTGCCACGGCATGGCACCGCGATCCCATCTCCATCTGGAGCCCTCCCTGCAGTCTTCCTCCCTGAATTAAGTGAAAACATACACAGGGAGGAGGGCTGACTGCCTGTTCTCCTTTTTTTTAAAATAAAATAATGAAATAATGCCTCTCCTTATCATGCCAGTGTAAATGAAAGCACTAAAGTAGGATGGCTGCTTTTTAGGGATTTCAGTAGATGCTGGCATTCTCACTGTGCGCATTTTGCTTCTTCTGTCTCTTATTTCATTGCCTTTAAAGAGACGTGTTCCTCCACCAGCGCTGTGTGTGTCATATCTCTGTGGAAAATAAATGTTCTCTCTCTCTCTTCTCTTTCACTCAGTCTCTTACATGCTCTCTCTCTCTCTCTCTCTCTCTCTCTCTCTCTCTCTTGCTCTCATCATTCCCCTCTTTCTTTCTATTCTTGGTTCATTTGTTAGTTGTTTCACTCTCTCTTTCTAACAAAAAGCCCTCCCCTCCTCTCTCCCTCTCTCCCGAACAGGAGGACACAGAGCCATACTTTATTGGAATATTTTGTTTTGAGGCCGGCATAAAGATCATCGCTCTGGGCTTCGCGTTCCACAAAGGCTCCTACCTCCGTAATGGCTGGAACGTAATGGACTTCGTGGTTGTCCTAACCGGGTGAGTCCTGAACAAGAAAAATACAACAAGAAGGGGGTGGGGGGGGGGGGGGTTCCATTTAGAATGACCTCGGGTGAAAAGATGGAGGAGGAGGAGATGGAGGCGGGCCAGTGGAAGATTGGCTGAGACGCCCCCCCGCCCCCCCCCCCCCCCCCCACACCACACAAGCCCCCCTCCCTCTGCCCTGTCTGTGCCCCCCCCCCCCCCCCCCAACCCCCCCGGGCCAAGTTGTCTTTTGAAGTACATAATTTCAAAAATGGCTTGAGGATTTCTCTTACCACTCACGTAAACATTGCCCTGGGGTCAAATGCAGACACTGTAGAGTGGATGGACACAAGGTGCCCTATGAGGGGGGCGGGGCACAGCACACAGCCAATGAGGTGAAAGGCGAGGGGAGCAAATGCACTTTCAGTTGAGCGGGTCTAGGCTTTGTGCCACTGGGAGATCTTTGCAGCATTAGATTTCCAGATGGATGTTGGGTCTAACAGCAAGTAAGACTATGACCACCACCCCTAGAACATGGAGAGTTCCACCTCCACCCGTCTGTGATGACCTGCTGCAGGAGCTGCGTGCGTTCTGTCGCCTCTGTCCCTACCAGACCTGCGTTTGTGTGGGGATTTAGGCCGGTGTGTGCTATGGAGTGTGCGGTGGCGAATCTTGTGCAAAAATGTGCTGTGTAAATAAATTGGCTTGCGATTCGATGCGGTTCTTTGGCCTGAAAAGCCTTTGAGGGCATCACCAGGCTGGGCACACCTCTGTGAGCTCCCCCCTGTGGGCATCGCCAGGCTGGACACACCTCTGTGAGCTCCCCCCTGTGCTGTCCCACTGATGGGCGAGGAGAGAAGTGTCTGTGCACCAGCTTTGCCCGGTAGCAGTAATTTCATGGTGGAAACACATTACAATCCCGCAGAACCTCACATGCTGGTTGTGTCAAGGCAAGCCAATTTAGTCAGCCAATCAGATCTTGCATTTGCTTTTTTTTTTTTTTTTTTTTTTTTTAAATAAATTTTTTTAGTTAAGTTATTTTTGGCTGCTACCTGGACAGAAGTCTTAATTAGGACGATCGAACTGAAGGAACGGTAACTGGATGAGATTTTGGTAGTGCAGCCACTGATCATATCGCCCCCTGCTGTTGGAGGTTGGGGCTGTTGCTGGCAGAGAGTGCTCCCTGTGGGGTTTTCGGGTTTTTGGGGGAGACGCTCCTCAGAGAGCGGCGGGGCTCGGCCAGGTTCCACAACTGGGCTCTAACGGGCTAGATCGCGCTGGCGCAGGGGGTTATGGGTAGCTTGTGAAAATGGAATGCTGTTCCTTGCCCGAGGGAGGAAACCTGATTGGATGCTATAAGCTGAGGCATAATAGATCCAATCGCTCAACCACCACTGGACACGAAGGCCCATCTACCCCGAGAACAATAAACTCTAGTAATAAAATATGAATCGCTCATTAGCGTTCGACCCGGAGATCGTTTTTGTTATTGTACTCACCTGTCAGTCAACAGAAACGCGTCCCGCGCGAACACACAGTGCGCAGCAGCGATTGGACAGGCGTGATTTAGTGGAGACACGTTATTAAAACCGCCGTGAGAGCGATCTGAAATAATTGTGGCGTCTCTTTCGTTCAGTGTGAATTCAAACAATTTTTGAAAAAAAAAACTTTTATAGCTACAATGTTTCTCATTCTGTGGAAAGTTTGAAACGGGCATTAGCACTAAGCCACAGCAGAGGCCATGTTATATAGTTGTTCTTTGGTGCCGTCGTGTTGCCTGGTAAAATATGGTGCCACTGCTCTCTGAATTTACAGCTGGACTGGGTTATTTCTCTAGCTGGCTCTTGCACGGGGATTTATGGACTACATAATGGTCGTTCTGGAAATCAATAAACAAATAAATCAAAGCAAATACTGTATTGGAGGGAAGAGAGAAGGAGTGGGGGGGGGAGGGGGTGGTACGGCAAATTAAAAACTGTATAGTGGAGGCAGAGGCTGTCTGGGCATGGAGGGACATGGGGGGGCATAGGGGGGGGGGCATGGGTAGGCCATGAGGGCTCCTTGGGGGCCAACAAGTGGGGAGGAAAAGCAGTGAGGTGTAATGATTAAGGGACTGGGCTTGTAACCCAGTGGTTGAACAGGACACTATGGTACTATCTGGGCCATGGCAATTGAACCTGGAATGTTCATTTAAAAACAAATAATCAGTGCAAATGGTTACCGAATGGCTGTGTAGCTAATGGTTCATATTACTATTGAACAGTTTGATATTTTTTCAGTTTCAATTGACGTATGTTGAAAGTGTAGTAACCGTTATGTATTTTCCAATGAACGGTGTTCAGTAACATTTTTTTTAAGTTCTATAAATCTTTACATTTTGGATTTTATGTGTGGCTTTTTGCCAAGAACTGGCAGCATACATGCTGCCAAGGTGTCCTCAGTTCACTTTGAATTGAGACCCTTCTCTGCCCTGCCCAGAAGCGTTGCCATGGTGATTATTATGACATCACCATCATCCTGACTCCAGCAACAAGGTGAGGTCCTGAATTTCAACAGGAATGCCACTCACAGAACAGTTTTTTTTTGGGAGTGTTTTGAGTGTCCTGCAAAAATGGGACTTTCAGTGCTGCTCAAATTAATCAGTTTCCAACAGCTATGTCAGGGGGCGCTGTAGAGCTTAAGATGTGTTGTGGAATCGGGGGACTGTTGAATGCTCTTGGAGGTATTCCAGAGATGAGATTTAAAAAAAAAAAAGAAAAAAGGTTCCCAAATTGGAATACTGTCGCCCAAAAGGCTCATTGTTCTGTCGCTATAGTGATGAATAATTATTTTCTTGGATGGCGCACGATACTTCATCCGCAGGTTTGCAAGACATCTCCGCCCGGTTAGAGCCTCTTCATCATCCCCGTATTCCTGTGAGCACATTTAAAATGTCTCATAAGTCAGCGTGCCTCTGTGGCCTATTTTAAACCCCTTTCACACTGCACAACTGGCTTCTTCAGTGGCGTGTCCTGGCCAAACATTTTCCACACACTGTTTGTGCAATATATGAATACAATGTATTGTGCATGTGAAATAAATATGAAAATATGTGTAGCTCTTACATTTCGTGTTTCATGTAGTAAGGTGTACTGATACTGTGCAGATGCCGACCGACATCATCATAGTTTTGAAACATATTTAACCATCATAGGTCCAGGAATAGATCTATTTATGAAAGGCTGCATTTGGCTCCTGGGCTGCCAGTATAATAGCCTTCTGTATGCCGTGACTACAGAGATGTTCATTACATTTGTGTCAATCAGGTGTGTGTGTGTGTGTGTGTGTATGTGTGTGTATCTGTGTGCATGCGTGTGTGTGTGTGTGCGTGAGTGTGTGCATGTGTGTGTGTGTGTGTGCGCGTGTGCGTGTGCGTGTGTGTGCGCGTGTGCGTGTGCGTGTGCGTGCGCGTGTGCATGTGTGTGTGCGTGCGCGTGTGCATGTGTGTGCGCGTGTGCGTGTGCGTGTGTGTTTATGGGGGGGGGGGGGGGGGTGAGCCCTGGTAGGCTGCACTGGATCGTGTGGGTACAACATGATGAGCAGAATTCAAGTGAAGGGACTGTAATGTTATCAGTGCTTCTCTATGGCTAGACACTCTGGCCAATCAGTAGCGCTAATTGTTCAGTTAGTTACCTGGGGGAAAAGAAAACCAGGGCCGGATTTGGATTCGAGGTCCAGATTTGAGTGTCCATGCTCTATGGGAAGAGAAGGACCTACACTGTTAGCATGTGATGCTTCCCAACGCTCTGTGTGTAAACACACCCGCGCACTTTTACGCACAATGCATGTGACGCACTTGCATACACATTTGCATTCACCATACATGTACAGCCAATACATGCACATTCACACACACACACGCGCACACACAGAGACAGCAGCCTGGTGTTTTCACTGAGCCCTGTACTGAGACTGAATCTCTCTTCAAAAGGTCTGTGTCTAAGCTCAGTGTTTCCCATGCATTGACTTTATTTTGGGCGTCCCGCCCAAATAGATTTGCCTCCGCCAAAAATTTTTTTTCAGTGTTTCTCCTATCATAGACATTGGTGTGCGGCCTGCCCATGAATCGCCGACCCCCTCTTATAACTGTTTCTAGTTTATTGCAATGTGAATACGTTCCCCCCTCCATCATTCCCCTCAAAAAATGTCAAATTAAATGCATACACACAAAGCAAACTGCACCCATGCGCATTGTTCTCAACTCTCCTATTAATGAAATTAATGAACTGATACTAAAACTAGGTATGTGCATATGTGCAACAAAAGTTCACTTTACTGTAGCAAGGAGTTATAGGTTTTCATGGGAATAAACTATAGCTCTCCGATTGATATTTTGTTCACGAAATGCGAACAAAATCCGCCCGGGAGGCTGTTGTTGCTGTCGATAGCTTGGACGTCACGTCTGGTTATAGTGTTCTCTAGATTGCGGTGGGCAGCTCTACGTGTTATGTTTTAAATTCAGTCTTCTTCTTCCCAGAAGACTAAACGCCACCTCCTCCGCCCCCCCCCCCATAAACACCACAGCCCACTAATAAAGATTTCTAAGGGAAACACTAATAAGCTAATTACTGCTGAAAAAAGATCTTCCCACAGATTTGAAATTCCCTCACTCAGCTGAGGGGAGGGGGGGTTGGGGGTGGGGGGTTGGGGGGGCGGGGGGCGGGGGGCAGGGGATTAGATAGCGGCACTCTTCAGGTCAGTGGCATTTGATTGATTTCGAACAGACAGGATTGTTGGCTAACGGTTCATCTCTGCATACTGTATGTCAGGCTTGATATTCCCTGGTTGACCTGAGCAATGGATTAGTTGAAGGAACAATTCACTGAAAATGTTCTTTTTTTGTAAAGCTATTCATTTAGTCTTTCTTTTTTTTACATTTTAATGTGGTCCACTGCTGTGTGAATCACTGACTGTAATTGAAGAGAAGAAGAAAAATCATAGAACTGAAATGCTCGGAATCAAAATCATCGTTGTAATTGTGGTTTTAAATTAAACTGACTTTGTACCGAAGGCCTCTTGGCTGCCATGGAAACTACCTATTGTTTCTCTTGAATATTGGATTTAAACATGAACATGAAGTTTGGCTTGGTTACTGCCGGTGACTAGACACTAGTCTTTTTACTGTGAAGACCCTTGAGCCAGGGTCACTCTATGGATGAGGAACTTTAATAAAACTGTTAATAACACCATAACCCACCACCCCACTCCAAGCTTAAGGCAGTGGCTATTTATCACTAGTGCATGGGAGCGTATCTAAAAGATGTCATTATGTCTTGCGAGGCATGTACTTAGTTACTATTGAATAATTACAGTGATCACAAATGCCAAGTAAAGAACGGTTCATTTTACTGTATCGAAGTCTGAGACGTGTAATTTTGTTTTTAAAGGAGAGCGGACGTTCCATCCTCAGTATTATTTCCTTTATTTAGACAGTGAAAATTAGAGAGGATTACAGTCAGTGATGGGACCAGAGTGCCATGGCGGGGAATTGAACCCCTGCCCGCCCGGATGGGGGGGTGCCTTGATGGATCGACAGTCGGCCATCTTGTTCTGTGCCTAAAATGGCATCCTAAAACAACGTGTCATTAATCCAGTTTGGAAACAAACATAAGTGATTGGTTTTTTTTTCTTTCTGATTTTCTGATAAGCCCCCTCTGAGACTTTCACGGACCCCCCTGCTTTAACGTGTCAGTCTCGCACGGCCTGACCCAATCCCTGACTAGGGGGTGAGGGGTCAGCACCATCGTCCTCCATGACAGACGCACTCTGCAGCTCTGGGACTGATGGACAGAAACGTTTTCATGAATTTTTATGAACGGGCAGTTTTGAAGCTTTTTGCTTTAAATGGTCAACGCACGTGAAAAGTTTTGACCGCAGACAGCAGCGTACGTGTACGGACGCGCTGGCGCCCCCTGGGGGTGAGTCTGGGGCTCTGCGTCTCACCTTTTGGACAGGTCGATATGGCGCGGTCCTAATGAAAGGCTCCAGTCCCCGTGTCCCTGTAGGCAGCGGCAGACCTTTAATGCGCCCCGATCAGGCGTCAGGAGGCGCTAATAAGAGGATAAATCTGCCCTTCTGCCCCCGCGCCTCCCCCGATCGATATCGCGCGTCGAGGCGGGGGGGGGCGCGCTCTCTTCTGATTCGTCCCCAAGAGGAGAGAGCGCAGGCTAAAAAAAAAACATGACTGAGGAAAAAAAAAATGTAACTGCGCCACCTCCTCTCTGGCCTGTCTTTATGTGGGGTGGAGGTGGAAGTGCCTCTCTGAGTGTTTTGGGGGGGGTTCTGGCTGATGATTGGCCGTCGCAGCTGGAGGCGGGCCTTGGCTGTGTATCGGTTCGGCCTCCTCAGGGAGGACGGCTCTCTTTTCCTCTTCCACCGCAAACTGTCAGTTAGCGGTCAGTGAGTTAGTCTTTAATTAATGGGAGACGGGTGGCGAGGCTGTGTTGGGGGGGGGGGGGGGGGTTAGGGCGGTCAGTGTGCTTGTTAACCGTTTCAGTGGCTTGAGATCTCACAGCGTGAGCAGTATGAGAAGCTGAGTGTCTGAGGTCCGCGGTGTCACGCTCGAGTGTTAAAGGGGGCTGCAGTGTCCGCAGTGGGTTCTTGTGGTCTCCTTTTTTCAATGAGCAGCCA